>JBBDGP010001740.1:0-17500 GCA_037952835.1 Lithobates septentrionalis
CTTCATCTCTTTCTTCTTCTTCATCTCTTTCTTCTTCTTCATCTCTTTCTTCTTCTTCTTCTTCTTCTTCTTCATCTCTTTCTTCTTCTTCTTCTTCTTCATCTCTTTCTTCTTCTTCTCTTCTTCTTCTTCTTCATCTCTTTCTTCTTCTTCATCTCTTTCTTCTTCTTCTTCTTCTTCTTCTTTCTTCTTCTTCTTCTTCTTCATCTCTTTCTTCTTCTTCTTCTTCCTTCTTCATCTCTTTCTTCTTCTTCTTCTTCTTCTTCTTCTTCATCTCTTTCTTCTTCTTCTTCTTCTTCTTCTTCATCTCTCTTCTTCTTCATCTCTTTCTTCTTCATCTCTTTCTTCTTCTTCTTCTTCTCTCTTCTTCTTCTTCTTCTTCTCCGCCTTCTTCTTCTTCTTCTCCGCCTTCTTTTTCTTCTTCTCCGCCTTCTTCTTCTTCATCTCTTTCTTCTTCTTCTTCTTCTCCTCCTTCTTCTTCTTCTTCTTCGCCGCCTTCTTCTTCTTCTTCGCCGCCTTCTTCTTCTTCTTCTCCTCCTTCTTCTTCTTCTTCTTCTTCGCCGCCTTCTTCTTCTTCTTCTTCGCCGTCTTCTTCTTCTTCTTCGCCGCCTTCTTCTTCTTCTTCTTCGCCGTCTTCTTCTTCTTCTTCGCCGCCTTCTTCTTCTTCTTCTTCGCCGTCTTCTTCTTCGCCGTCTTCTTCTTCTTCTTCTTCGCCGCCTTCTTCTTCTTCTTCTCCGCCTTCTTCTTCTTCTTCTCCGCCTTCTTCTTCTTCTTCGCTCCTTCTTCTTCTTCTTCGCCGCCTTCTTCTTCTTCGCCGCCTTCTTCTTCTTCTTCGCCGCCTTCTTCTTCTTCTTCTTCTTCGCCGCTTCTTCTTCTTCTTCTTCTTCTTCGCCGTCTTCTTCTTCTTCTTCTTCGCCTTCTTCTTCTTCTTCGCCGTCTTCTTCTTCTTCTTCTTCGCCGTCTTCTTCTTCTTCTTCCTTCGTCTTCCGCCGTCTTCTTCTTCTTCTTCTTCGCCGTCTCTTCTTCTTCGCCGTCTTTCTTCTTCTTCTTCTTCGCCGCCTTCTTCTTCTTCTTCGCCGCCTTCTTTCTTCTTCTTCTTCGCCGCCTTCTTCTTCTTCTTCTTCGCCGCCTTCTTCTTCTTCTTCTTCGCCGCCTTCTTCTTCTTCGCCGCCTTCTTCTTCTTCTTCGCCGCCTTCTTCTTCGCTCTTCTTCTTCGCCGCTCTTCTTCTTCTTCTTCGCCGCCGTCTTCTTCGCCGCCTTCTTCTTCTTCTTCGCCGCCTTCTTCTTCTTCGCCGTCTTCTTCTTCTTCTTCGCCGCCTTCTTCTTCTTCGCCGCCTTCTTCTTCTTCGCCGCTTCTTCTTCTTCGCCGTCTTCTTCTTCTTCGCCGTCTTCTTCTTCTTCGCCGTTTCTTCTTCTTCTTCGCCCGCCTTCTTCTTCTTCGCCGCCTTCTTCTTCGCCGCCTTCTTCTTCGCCGCCTTCTTCTTCGCCGCCTTCTTCTTCTTCTTCGCCGCCTTCTTCTTCTTCTTCGCCGCCTTCTTCTTCTTCTTCGCCGCCTTCTTCTTCTTCGCCGCCTTCTTCTTCTTCGCCGCCTTCTTCTTCTTCGCCGCCTTCTTCTTCTTCGCCGCCTTCTTCTTCTTCGCCGTCTTCTTCTTCTTCGCCGTCTTCTTCTTCTTCGCCGTCTTCTTCTTCTTCGCCGTCTTCTTCTTCTTCGCCGTCTTCTTCTTCTTCGCCGTCTTCTTCTTCTTCGCCGTCTTCTTCTTCGCCGCCTTCTTCTTCGCCGCCTTCTTCTTCTTCTTCGCCGCCTTCTTCTTCTTCTTCGCCGCCTTCTTCTTCTTCTTCGCCGCCTTCTTCTTCTTCTTCGCCGCCTTCTTCTTCTTCTTCGCCGCCTTCTTCTTCTTCTTCGCCGCCTTCTTCTTCTTCTTCGCCGCCTTCTTCTTCGCCGCCTTCTTCTTCTTCTTCGCCGCCTTCTTCTTCTTCTTCTTCGCCGCCTTCTTCTTCTTCGCCGCCTTCTTCTTCTTCGCCGCCTTCTTCGCCGCCTTCTTCTTCTTCGCCGCCTTCTTCTTCTTCGCCGCCTTCTTCTTCTTCGCCGCCTTCTTCTTCTTCGCCGCCTTCTTCTTCTTCTTCGCCGCCTTCTTCGCCGCCTTCTTCTTCTTCGCCTTCTTCTTCTTCTTCGCCGCCTTCTTCGCCGCCTTCTTCTTCTTCGCCGCCTTCTTCTTCTTCGCCGCCTTCTTCTTCTTCTTCGCCGCCTTCTTCTTCGCCGCCTTCTTCTTCTTCTTCGCCGCCTTCTTCTTCTTCTTCGCCGCCTTCTTCTTCGCCGCCTTCTTCTTCGCCGCCTTCTTCTTCTTCTTCGCCGCCTTCTTCTTCGCCGCCTTCTTCTTCGCCGCCTTCTTCTTCGCCGCCTTCTTCTTCGCCGCCTTCTTCTTCTTCTTCGCCGCCTTCTTCTTCGCCGCCTTCTTCTTCTTCTTCGCCGCCTTCTTCTTCGCCGCCTTCTTCTTCTTCTTCGCCGCCTTCTTCTTCTTCGCCGTCTTCTTCTTCTTCGCCGTCTTCTTCTTCTTCGCCGTCTTCTTCTTCTTCGCCGTCTTCTTCTTCTTCGCCGTCTTCTTCTTCTTCGCCGCCTTCTTCTTCTTCGCCGCCTTCTTCTTCTTCGCCGCCTTCTTCTTCTTCGCCGCCTTCTTCTTCTTCTTCTTCTTCGCCGCCTTCTTCTTCTTCGCCGCCTTCTTCTTCTTCGCCGCCTTCTTCTTCTTCGCCGCCTTCTTCTTCTTCGCCGCCTTCTTCTTCTTCGCCGTCTTCTTCTTCTTCGCCGTCTTCTTCTTCTTCGCCGTCTTCTTCTTCTTCGCCGTCTTCTTCTTCTTCGCCGTCTTCTTCTTCGCCGTCTTCTTCTTCGCCGCCTTCTTCTTCGCCGCCTTCTTCTTCTTCTTCGCCGCCTTCTTCTTCTTCTTCTTCTTCGCCGCCTTCTTCTTCTTCGCCGCCTTCTTCTTCTTCGCCGCCTTCTTCTTCTTCGCCGCCTTCTTCTTCTTTGCCGCCTTCTTCTTCTTCGCCGCCTTCTTCTTCTTTGCCGCCTTCTTCTTCTTTGCCGCCTTCTTCTTCTTCGCCGCCTTCTTCTTCTTCGCCGCCTTCTTCTTCGCCGCCTTCTTCTTCTTCTTCGCCGCCTTCTTCTTCGCCGCCTTCTTCTTCTTCTTCGCCGCCTTCTTCTTCTTCTTCGCCGCCTTCTTCTTCTTCTTCGCCGCCTTCTTCTTCTTTGCCGCCTTCTTCTTCTTTGCCGCCTTCTTCTTCTTTGCCGCCTTCTTCTTCTTCGCCGCCTTCTTCTTCTTCGCCGCCTTCTTCTTCTTCGCCGCCTTCTTTTTCTTCGCCGTCTTCTTCTTCTTCGCCGCCTTCTTCTTCTTCTTCGCCGCCTTCTTCTTCTTCGCCGCCTTCTTCTTCTTCTTCGCCGCCTTCTTCTTCTTCGCCGCCTTCTTCTTCTTCGCCGCCTTCTTCTTCTTCGCCGTCTTCTTCTTCTTCGCCGTCTTCTTCTTCTTCGCCGTCTTCTTCTTCTTCGCCGTCTTCTTCTTCTTCGCCGTCTTCTTCTTCTTCGCCGCCTTCTTCTTCGCCGCCTTCTTCTTCGCCGCCTTCTTCTTCGCCGCCTTCTTCTTCTTCTTCGCCGCCTTCTTCTTCTTCTTCTTCTTCGCCGCCTTCTTCTTCTTCGCCGCCTTCTTCGCCGCTTCTTCTTCTTCTCTTTCTCCTGCGCCGCCTTCTTCTTCTCTCTTTCTCCTGCGCCGCCTTCTTCTTCTTCTCTTTCTCCTGCGCCGCCTTCTTCTTCTTCTCTTTCTCCTGCGCCGCCTTCTTCTTCTTCTCTTTCTCCTGCGCCGCCTTCTTCTTCTTCTTCTTCGCCGCCTTCTTCTTCTTCTTCTTCTTCTTCGCCGCCTTCTTCTTCTTCTTCTTCGCCGCCTTCTTCTTCTTCTTCTTCTTCTTCTTCTTCTTCGCCGCCTTCTTCTTCTTCTCTTTCTCCTGCGCCGCCTTCTTCTTCTTCTTCTTCGCCGCCTTCTTCTTCTTCGCCGCCTTCTTCTTCTTCGCCGCCTTCTTCTTCTTCTCTTTCTCCTGCGCCTTCTTCTTCTTCTTCTTCTTCTTCTTCTCTTTCTCCTGCGCCGCCTTCTTCTTCTTCTTCTTCTTCTTCTTCTTCTGCTTCTGCTTCTTCTTCTCTTTCTCCTGCGCCGCTTCTTCTTCTTCTTCTTCTTCTTCTTCTTCTTCTTCTTCTTCTCTTTCTCCTGCGCCGCCTTCTTCTTCTTCTTCTTCTTCTTCTTCTTCTTCTTCTTCTTCTGCTTCTGCTTCTTCTTCTCTTTCTCCTGCGCCGCCTTCTTCTTCTTCTTCTTCTTCTTCTTCTTCTTCTTCTTCTTCTTCTTCTTCTTCTTCTTCTTCTTCTTTCCCCTGCGCCTTCTTCTTCTTCTTCTTCTTCTTCTTCTTCTTCTTCTTCTTCTTCTTCTTCTTCTTCTTCTTCTTCTTCTTCTTCTTCTTCTTCTTCTTCTTCTTTCTCCTGCGCCTTCTTCTTCTTCTTCTTCTTCTTCTTCTTCTTCTTCTTCTTCTTCTTCTTCTTCTTCTTCTTCTTCTTCTTCTTCTTCTTCTTCTTCTTCTTCTTCTTTCTCCTGCGCCTTCTTCTTCTTTCTTCTTCTTCTTCTTCTTCTTCTTCTTCTTCTTCTTCTTCTTCTTCTTCTTCTTCTTCTTCTTCTTCTCTTTCTCCTGCGCCGCCTTCTTCTTCTTCTTCTTCTTCTCTTTCTCCTGCGCCTTCTTCTTCTTCTTCTTCTTCTTCTTCTTCTTCTTCTTCTCTTTCTCCTGCGCCTTCTTCTTCTTCTTCTTCTTCTTCTTCTTCTTCTTCTTCTTCTCTTTCTCCTGCGCCTTCTTCTTCTTCTTCTTCTTCTTCTTCTTCTTCTTCTTCTTCTTCTCTTTCTCCTGCGCCTTCTTCTTCTTCTTCTTCTTCTTCTTCTTCTTCTTCTTCTCTTTCTCCTGCGCCTTCTTCTTCTTCTTCTTCTTCTTCTTCTTCTTCTTCTTCTTCTCTTTCTCCTGCGCCTTCTTCTTCTTCTTCTCTTTCTCCTGCTGCTTCTTCTTCTTCTTCTTCTTCTTCTCTTTCTCCTGCTGCTTCTTCTTCTTCTTCTTCTTCTTCTTCTTCTTCTTCTTCTTCTTCTTCTTCTTCTTCTTTCTCCTGCGCCGCCTTCTTCTTCTTCTTCTTCTTCTTTCTCCTGCGCCGCCTTCTTCTTCTTCTCTTCTTCTTCTTCTTCTTCTTCTTCTTCTTCTTCTTCTTCTTCTTCTTCTTCTTCTTCTTCTTCTTCTTCTTCTTCTTCTTCTTCTTCTTCTTCTTCTTCTTCTTCTTCTTCTTCTTCTTCTCTTTCTCCTGCTGCTTCTTCTTCTTCTTCTTCTTCTCTTTCTCCTGCTGCTTCTTCTTCTTCTTCTTCTTCTCTTTCTCCTGCTGCTTCTTCTTCTTCTTCTTCTTCTCTTTCTCCTGCTGCTTCTTCTTCTTCTTCTTCTTCTCTTTCTCCTGCTGCTTCTTCTTCTTCTTCTTCTTCTCTTTCTCCTGCTGCTTCTTCTTCTTCTTCTTCTTCTTCTCTTTCTCCTGCGTCTTCTTCTTCTTCTTCTTCTTCTTCTTCTTCTTCTTCTCTTCTTCTTCTTCTTCTTCTTCTTCTTCTTCTCTTCTTCTTCTTCTTCTTCTTCTTCTTCTTCTTCTCTTCTTCTTCTTCTTCTTCTTCTTCTTCTTCTTCTTCTTCTTTCTCCTGCGCCGCCTTCTTCTTCTTCTTCTTCTTCTTCTTCTTCTTCTTTCTCCTGCGCCGCCTTCTTCTTCTTCTTCTTCTTCTTCTTCTTCTTCTTTCTCCTGCGCCGCCTTCTTCTTCTTCTTCTTCTTCTTCTTCTTCTTCTTTCTCCTGCGCCGCCTTCTTCTTCTTCTTCTTCTTCTTCTTCTTCTTCTTTCTCCTGCGCCGCCTTCTCTTCTTCTTCTTCTTCTTCTTCTTCTTTCTCCTGCGCCGCCTTCTTCTTCTTCTTCTTCTTCTTCTTCTTCTTTCTCCTGCGCCGCCTTCTTCTTCTTCTTCTTCTTCTTCTTCTTCTTTCTCCTGCGCCGCCTTCTTCTTCTTCTTCTTCTTCTTCTTCTTCTTTCTCCTGCGCCGCCTTCTTCTTCTTCTTCTTCTTCTTCTTCTTTCTCCTGCGCCGCCTTCTTCTTCTTCTTCTTCTTCTTCTTCTTTCTCCTGCGCCGCCTTCTTCTTCTTCTTCTTCTTCTTCTTCTTTCTCCTGCGCCGCCTTCTTCTTCTTCTTCTTCTTCTTCTTCTTTCTCCTGCGCCGCCTTCTTCTTCTTCTTCTTCTTCTTCTTCTTTCTCCTGCGCCGCCTTCTTCTTCTTCTTCTTCTTCTTTCTCCTGCGCCGCCTTCTTCTTCTTCTTCTTCTTCTTCTTCTTCTTTCTCCTGCGCCGCCTTCTTCTTCTTCTTCTTCTTCTTCTTCTTCTTTCTCCTGCGCCGCCTTTCTTCTTCTTCTTCTTCTTCTTCTTCTTTCTCCTGCGCCGCCTTCTTCTTCTTCTTCTTCTTCTTCTTCTTCTTTCTCCTGCGCCGCCTTCTTCTTCTTCTTCTTCTTCTTCTTCTTTCTCCTGCGCCGCCTTCTTCTTCTTCTTCTTCTTCTTCTTTCTCCTGCGCCGCCTTCTTCTTCTTCTTTCTCCTGCGCCGCCTTCTCCTTCGCTTTCTCCGTGGACACCCCCTTTTAGCAGTAGTTCAATCTATGCCTTAGGCACCGCTCTCTCTCTCTCTGACAGCCATAGAACTTCCTTTTTATTATCTCTATAACCCACACATGTATGGCCCTGGTGTGGTAGTGTTGCTGATATTCTGTGCTATGTTTATAGAAACTCTACACTGGACACCAATTTAGAAACAATGTTTGCAAACACTGTAGAATGACTTGGATAGCAGTTGCTCAATGTTCCCGCTATGAATCTCTTATTACAGGAGTGTAAACTAATAGCATTGACACATGACATCTCCATCATCTATGTGCTGCTTTGTTGCCTCTAGGTGCTCCCTGGGCATTGCATTTCTCCGATATTATTGTTTCTGCTTAGTAATGTAATATGCAAATCTCGTGGCTGTGCGAGACACCCCGTCTATCCCTTTCTAAATTGGCAGTCTGGGCGATCTCTGATTTGAAGCATATTTCTGTAGGCTTTGCTCTAGACATTCTTGAGCCTTACTGAACTGTGAAGGAGTGGAATGTGCTGGCCTTGCACAAAGAAGGGCCAGTTCCTGTAGTTGGCTATTGAGTTCTCTCTTCCTTTTTCCTGTGCTGTATGCAGATCTGCGTGCTTTGTGTAGAAGACAATGGGGCAGAGGCCTCTTCTTTTATTGGTGACATTCAGGGTGGACGAGTGACTGCGCCGTTGCTTTCTGGGTCTATGTGCGGCTTGGACAATGTTGGAGATCATGTAGGATGCTATAGACAGTTTTGATGTTTGACACGATTGTTGGGTCTCCTCCTCGACACTTCATTGTCAGTCGTATCATTTAATGTAAAAGCTGTCAGTAATCTGAAGTTTTCATAGGAAATGGAATGCCGCTTTGTAATAGCAACATGTATGGCTTCGCTATATGGAGAGGAACAGCTTGACTTGGCTTGTCTGCATTGTCAGACGGAAGAGGCACGTTATGGGGGGACCGGCTCTTATGCAATGCTTAGTTAGTTCTGCTTTCTTTATAGGAACCCATCCTGTCCTCTCCACGATGGAGGATAATAAAGGAACAGATATGCTTGGATGACTTTTTTTTAAATATCTTTCCAACTCGTTACAAACACACAAACGTTTCTTCCACCGAAGCGTTGCAAGTATGCATGGTTTTGCAACGTGATCTCTCTTAATTACATCTAACAAAGTTTGTATTTTGGCAACAAATATTTTGGATGTCTCAGGAGTTAATTTGTAGGCATGTTGCAACATACCTGGCTTTGAATTATCGAATGATTGTTGTCACTAACTTGTGTTCCTTTTGCAGTTATACAGGCAGTCTGCATTGCACGAGATTGCGGTTTTTTTTTTTTTTTGTTTTTTTTGGTAAAATCTAGAATCGTTTATAAAATATCTGCAGAAAAGCGGCTTCCTGGCTTAAAACTGCCACCTACCTACTGGTTGTCAGTAATGTGAGGCTGTATTATATTAGAGTTGAACTAGTGATCACCTTGCATGGGGGAGTAACTTTGTTCTATAAGTTTTTTTTTTTGGCTCATTCACACCATGTCTATTGATCTGCGTCATTCAACGCAAGCTCAGCTCAAGCACACAATTGTATTCTATGTACCCTTGTTCACGCTATATAGGTGCACTACATAAAAATGTAGTATATCTGCATTTTTTGCAATACACTAAAACGTTAATTCAACATGCCTACATTTAAAAAAAAGAATTTAGTATTAACCCTTGATGTGGCCTGTACAAAAAAGTATGTGGAAACGCGGCGCAATACATTAAAGCAGATCTTCACTGCATCTAAGCACCACAAACCAAAAACACTTTTTTTTTTTTTTTTTCAAATTCATTTTTAAAAGCTTGCCGACTGCCTCACGCACATTTATGTTGGCAGAATGGCACGGGCAGGCAAAGCAACGTGTGTGTATATATACATTCCTTCAAACCTGCCCCTTAGCGGGCGCTCGCGCCCGCCGTGGTCTCCGTGACCCTGCCCGTGGGACCTGCGGATTCAATGTCTGCCGGTGTCCCGCGATCGGGTCTCAGAACGGGGATGCCTTTGTAAACGAGGCATCTCGCTGTTCTGCCTAGTGACACAAACTGATCGTCTGCTCCCTCTCATCGGGAGCAGCAATCAGTGACGTGTCACAGTAAGCCACGCCCCTAACAGTTAAAATCACTCCCTAGGACACACTTAAGCCTTCCCCGCCCCCTAGTGGTTAACCCCTTCACTGCCATTTACACAGTAATCAATGCATTTTTTTTTTAGCATCGATCGCTGTATAAATGACAATGGTCCCAAAAATAGTGTCAGAAATGTCCGATGTGTCCGCAATAATGTTGCAGTCACAAAAAAATGGCAGATCGCCGCCATAACTAGTAAAAAAAAAAAAATTATAAAAAATGCCATAAAACGACCCACTTATTTTGTAGACGCTATAACTTTTGCGCAAACCAATCAATATACACTTATTGTGATTTTTTTTTTTTTACAAAAATATGTAGAAGAATACGTATCGGCCTAAACTCAAAAATTGGAGATATTTATTATAGCAAAAAGTACAAAATATTGCTTTTTAAAAAAAAATTGTCGCTCAATTTTTGTTTATAGTGCAAAAAAATAAAAACCGCAGAGGTGATCAAATACCACCAAAAGAAAGCTCTATTTGTGGGAAAAATAGGACATCAATTTTGTTTGGGAGCCAAGTCGCACGACCGCGCAATTGTCAGTTAAAACGACGCAGTGCCGGATCGCAAAAAGTGGGTCATTTGGCGGCCAAATGGTCCGGGCTGAAGTGGTTAATAATCGAAGCAAACTCGCCCATCCATCCATATTTTTTTTCTATGCTTTATTTTGTTGAGAAACCACTTTGAAAAACCTCCCCTTAGCATTTCTGGCCGTGGCCATCTTAAATAGGGGCAAATGATTCATGTAGCATTTACTTCCTGGAATCCATCTGCCTTAGCTCAAGAATGCATGTGGGGGGGGGGGAGGGGGTGTGCTTCACTGAGAAAACCCCTCCTGTAGACTTCTGGGATATATGACGACATTTGCTTAGGTAAGAAATTAGGAAGTTACTGAAGAATTTAGGGATCGACCAATATCGTTTTTTCAGTGCCGATACGATACCGAAATTTCCGCCACCTCTCCTGCTGATAGCCGATATTTTTTTTGTACATTTAAAAAAAAAAAGTTTTTTACACTGTCTTTTTTTTTTTTTGAATACTTTATTTTTTAAAACTGGCGCCTTTTTAACATGCCAGTAATCCGGGAAGTGATGTCATGACATTGCTTCCGGATTACTAGATCTGAGACCCGAGTGAAGCGCAGCTTTATTCGGGTCTTCGGCCAGCCGGCGGACGTGCCAGCTGGTTGCTCGGGCCTCCCGGTGGGACAGGAGAGCCTGGGCGAGCGGTGGGAGGGGGAGAAATTACAAGCAGGGGGAGGGGACTAACAGCCAAGCGGCTGCTATTACAATAAAGCCGACCGGTCCGCTCTACAGAACGGTACCGGGGTGATGCATGAAGCTGCAAGGCCAAAAACGTAGTTGTGTTGTCAGCTGGATAAAACCCCTTGAAGCAATATCGGTAATAGCGGTCAGTTTTTTTTTTTTACCAATACTTCTATAAAAAGCAATTATCGTCCACGCTGATAATCGGTCGATCCCTAGAAGAAATGTAAAAAAAACTTTAAGGCTGGGTTCACATCTATGCAGTTCGCATGGTATGAAATTGTGACCGACTCTCTATGGAACATATCTTCACTGCGGCTCCATTGCCAATTTGTGCTGATCAGGAGCCAGTCGGCAGACATTTTTCAGTCATGCCCCTTCAACGAAAGCCAGGCCCAACACCCGGCTTCTATCCGACCAGCTGCAGTACACACGAGTCGAATGTTGGCCGGTTTCGATTGAACCGGCCGATGCCGCCTGACATTTGGACCGCGTGTACAGGGCTTCACAGACAGCTAAATGGTCAATGATAAATGGTGTCATACAGCTGGCTGTGCCAAGCGACATTGGTCCCCAGAACTTTGCAGACACCATCAAATGGGAGTACAATCAGCCACAGTTCGAGGAAACCTAGGGCTCCACAATACCCTGATTGAGAATGGCTTCTCTAAGCATTGCCTTTGAAGTCCTTTTTTTTTTTTTTTAGGGCAGAGCAAGGCCAAAAAACGTAGTTGTGTTGTCAGCTGGCATGCAGGCTAGTTCAATCTCTCTTCATTGTAGCCGTTGTATACCTTACAGCAGCCTTTTGTCAACACTTCTACCCCACAGGAACCCATGACATGTTAGGTCTCGGGGAACCCCTGCTAAAATCAATTCATTGTGAGGACATTTTGGAGGAATGCTCCCCTTACATTGGTGGTCACACATAATGGCTGTTTTTACCGTAGTGGTCACATACACAATGTGTCACGTCTTTGGTGTCATGCAGCTGGCTCTGCCAAGTGGTATTGGACAATGAAACTATGCAGACACCATCAGATGGTCTGTCAGTCGGCTACAGCTCAAGGCATCCTTTGAAGGAACCTTAGGATTCTACAGAACCCTGGTTGAGAATGACCGCCTTACAGGCTTGCCCACAGTTCATGCAGGGTGTTGTGGTGAATTGGTTCATGCTGTAATGGGGGACGATAAGGATCTTTACCAGCACTGCTTGATATAGTGAGAGGACCTTGCAGGAACCCCCCCCCCCCCCTCCCCCATCATTATACCTTAAAGGGTTCCTAGGAGGCCCTATAACATAAGCCTGTGATGCCTGTTACCCTATGTGAGTATGGACAAGATTATCACTATATCAAGGTGTGCTGGTAAACATCTGTATTTTGCAGAGGTGAGATGTTGGCACAGAACTCTCAATTCTGGTCAACTGCTGCAGATGGTAGAGAGACAAAAGATTGGTGTCATACCTCCCAATGAGATCTTTGAGAATAAATAAATTGAAGGGTTGTGTTACAATAAAAGAATGCAATTGGTACGACTTTGTGGGAGGAAGAGACGCAACCCACCACAGGAACATCTCGCCACTGAAATCTTCAGAAACTCGGCTAAAAAGTGACAGTTAGCATTTAAAGGTTCATTCCATGAAAAACTGATGTTTTGTCCCACCCATTGACTGGGCTGCGTCATACGCTTATCCTGCCTATCATTTCATAGGGAGAATGTTCTTCCAAACAATGCTACATGTGTGACAGGATCATAGCGTTTCTCATTGACTTGAACACTGAGATGATACGCAGATTATCATGTCATCTCAGGAAGGAATTTTCACAAGGTAATTGTCCAAAAAAATAAACAAAAAACCCTGGCATTAAATGTTCTAAATCTGTCAAGGATCTTACAGCAGGATCTGTTCTCCAAATTCTTAAAGAGGTTGTAAACCTCCGGGAAAAAAAAATCCAAGAAAAACTAAGCCTGCAAGATAAAGGCATAATGAGCTAGTATGCATCACATACTAGCTCATTATGAAATACCTTCAATCGATGCCCTGCAGTGCCGCCCACAGTCAGCTCCCACGGCCGACATGTTTCCCGGAATTACTAAAGGGCACGAGCATTCCTTTAGTGCGCATGCGCAATGGCATTGGCAGCATATATAGTGAATATCTCCTAAACGGTGCAAGTTTAGGAGATATTTACAGTACCTACAGGTAAGCCTTATTTAAGGCCTACCTATAGGTACAATTAAAGGAAGGAAGACTTTGCTTTCTCTTTAAATCAGCCTCAAGCTTTGGAAATGGATTTCAATCTGTGGAATTTTTTATTTGTTCCTTTTTTATTTTCTTATTTTTTTAGCTTTTTGTACATTGCTGGTAGTATTGCAGAACGATCGGGATGGGGGAAAGGCATAGGCTGGCCATATATTATACAATTTTCTTATTCTGTTTTACTTTAGATTCACCAAACCATATAATATGGGATCAAACTTAAACACTTTCACTTTATATGCAATCAGGTAGACCCTTGCACTACAAAGTTAAATAAGAAAATAAATTCATGGCCAGCCTTAGAAACCTGTGAACTTTTCTTGGGCAGTCTATTCTGCTGGAGATCCCAAGAACAGCCCTTGAGCCTTGCAGGCTATGCTGACAATGGAAATCACTTCCGTTTTAACACACCCTCTTAAGATTAGGAGATCTGCACTTGAATATTCTTAGTAAATCTCATCATCTAGAGCCAGGGGCTAGATGCGGTCCTTTGCTTGCCTTTATTCAGCCCTCAAACTGGCACCAACAATCGGTCACTATTATTCCCACTGACACCAAATGAGGGAGCACTATTCCTCAAACTGGCACTAACAATCGGTCACTATTATTTCCACTGACACCAATGAGGGGACACTATTCCTCAAACTGGCACCAACAATCGGTCACTATTATTCCCGCTGACACCAAATGAGGGGACACTATTCCTCAAACTGGCACTAACAATCGGTCACTATTATTCCTGCTGACACCAAATGAGGGGACACTATTCCTCAAACTGGCACTAACAATCGGTCACTATTATTCCTGCTGACACCAAATGAGGGGACACTATTCCTCAAACTGGCACCAACAATCGGTCACTATTATTCCCGCTGACACCAAATGAGGGGACACTATTCCTCAAACTGGCACTAACAATCGGTCACTATTATTCCCGCTGACACCAAATGAGGGGACACTGTTCCTCAAACTGGCACCAACAATCGGTCACTGTTGTAAAGTGCTGCGCAAACTGTTGGCTCTATATAAATCCTGTATTATAATAATCATATTCCCAATGATGGAGCACTAATTCTCCCACTGAAACCAGCGATAGGGCACTATTCCTCCCCGCAAGATGCATTGTTTAATCCCACCGATGCCAGGATAATTTCTACTCCTAATGGTCACAGTCCGGCCCCTGTAAAGTCTGGAGGACAGTAAACAGGCCCTTTATTTAGAAAGTTTGAAGACCCCTGATCTGGAGTACCCTCCACGAGACACCAGTTGCTATGCGTAAACCAAGGCCATCTGATGCATGTGGTTTATGTATGTCCCGAGGCTGTTTTGAGAATCCTAACCCATACTAAGCAGCAATCGGCTTTTATCAGTGTTGCATCATCAACCCTCTGAGAACTGGCATTTGGTCTGGACTGTACTTCACAGTTCTTTGTAGGAGAGCAAACTCACGGCTTCTCCTGGTCTTTTACATTCATTGCATTCTAGAAAACTTGACAGTAGACCCATAACTGCTCTGCGGATATGGAACATTCCCCAACCCTTGCATACCAGAGTGATACTCCATGGGGATCTTTTATGAAGGTATTCTAATTTAAAGAATTGCTTGCAAGAAAAGCATTTGTGTGGCATTGTCCTTGGAGAAGCCAATCCACAATCCTTCAAAGCTGATCTTCTAAAAGGTAATTTGTTACATCTTGATGTGTTACCGAGTCAGCCATGCTAGTAATAAAGCAATACGATCGTTCCCACTTTTTAACACTGATTACTCGCTCTGCTAAATCTCCTATGAGCCCTTAACCGGCGCTAATGAGGATAAGAAGTGATAGGACAGGTGTTTAATTGCTTACTTGAGTTCTAAGCTATACAGACGTTAAAACATTTTTAATCAACAGTTTCTTCAAGTGTTTAGCGTTGGCAAGACTTAGCTGTGCAAACTAGTTGAAACATGCACACCTATCCTGCGTTCTCCACTTGATGAGGGTTGATTTCTAGCACTCTACTAATCCCCATGCAGACTGTGAGCTCATACTTGGCAAACAAGATCCATCTTCTCACATACGTGTTTGGTTAGGCCGGGTCTTAGGATATTGTGGCAGAGCTAATGTAAGTAAGAGGCTAACAACCGTTCATTGTGTAAGGGCTTGTTCACACGGATGACCAAAATGTAAACCTCCTTGCCTTTGACCATCACTGAACGCATCCTATTCAAGTGAATAGGGCAGCGCTGCAATGGTGCATGGTGTGGTGGTCAACATGTAAGGTTAAAGCAGCCAGTATAAAAGCGGCATATCTCCGCCGCCTCTAATTTGCCTGCTGAAATGCAATCCACCACTTTGTAATTGCTTTAAGTGCACTTAAAATGGTTGTAACCTTTAAAAAAAAAAAACCCCCACAGATCCTATTCCTTTAAGGCATGATCTATAGCACAGTGCTTGTGCTGTGTAATTTGTCTCTTTCTATCATGTAATATACCTCGTTGATTATGCCTGTTCCTGTGTCCCCCCCTGTCTGTGCTGACCACAGTAATCATGGCTGCTGAGCCATGATTACCGTGGTCAGGTTACGTGCTCTCCCCTCTCCCCCTTCATCTCTGTATATCAGCATGAGAGAGGCTCTCCTCCCCGCCGGGAAGGACCACAGGAGATGGAACATGTTACAAACTAAATACAGAACCAGCTGATTTTAGCTTCGTGTATAGTTGGGGTTAGAGGTTAAATCACATGGTGACTTTACATGTATTCCCTCCAGATTATGCTGCCATTAACAATAGTGCATGTGTTTTTTTTTTTTTTTTTGTTTGTTTTGTTTTTTTATGAAAAGGCTAAATACTTTTTCCCACACCGCTGATGTGCAGTCATGAGATGCCCCTGTGCTGGCTGACATCACCGGGGAGTCCTGCTTCTCTCCATAGATCAGGGAAGACGAGTGGAGGCGGATCATGTGACCACACAGCTGCGGTGTGAGAAAAGGTATTTAGCCTTTTCATTTAAAAAAACACATGCACTAAAATTAAAGGAGTTGTAAAAGCAGATATTTTTTATTTTTTTTATTCTATGCAGTAAGATAGAAAAACCTTCTGTGTGTGTTGCAGCACCCCCCCCCCCCCCCATTGCCTACCTGAGCTCCTTCTCTCTCCAGTGATGTCCACGATCCCCTCAGCCATCCCGTACACTCCTCCTCGGAAATTCGCCCCACCCGCACCCCTCCTCCTTCCTCCGCTGCCTGGCCCATTGGAAAGCGCAATGCGCAGTAGGCAACCGGCTGTGAAGCCTATTATCTTAATAGGAATGGCGGCGGCCGCCGATCCGAAAATCGGCTAGGGTACTGACATTGCAGAAACCCCCGGACAGCTAAGTGTCCTAATATTATAAGTCAGCAGCTACAGTGCTTGTAGCTTCTGACTTAATTTTCTGTTGGGGGGGGGGGGGGAGGGACCAGGACACCTCTTTAAAGACTAATGCCCCGTACACACGATCTGAAAATCGGTCGACAGATTGTCCGACTTTTTTCGCTTAATAATCGCAAGTAGAAATTGAATAGGTTACTAAAGTCACGAAAATTCTTGTACGACAGACAAATCGGAAGTTATGTCATGTGTTGTAATGTATTTGTATTGTATTTTTTGGACGACAACTGTACGAAAATCGTACGATCCTGGTATTGTACGAGGAAAATTTTCGTGCTTGTCCGATCAAATAATATCAGATGGACTTCTAGCTAAGCTACTTAGAAAAAAAAAAAAAAAAAAAAAAAATATATATATATATATATATATATATATATATATATATATATATATATAATATAAAATTTTAAGCAGAGACCCTAGAGAATAAAATTGCGGTCATTGCTATATTTTACGTCACACTGTATATGTGCAGCTATTTTTCAAATGCAATATTTTGGGAAAAAATAAACAGTAAAGTTAGCCAAATCTTTTTGTATAATGTGAAACCTGTTATGCCGAGAATCCTTAGAGAATCATGATCTTTATTCTAAGCAAAAAAATTGTGATTCTCATTTTAGCCCGAATCGTGGAGCTCTAGTGCAGATGCAGTACAGTGTAAAGTCCTGGCATATTATTTTGTAATCAGTGCTGACCAATGACTATAGCATGAAGACTGCAGATGGAAGAGGAGAAGAACATGACAGCAGCGAGGATGGAGTGGGTACGGGAAGCTCGGACCTCCCGGTGCTGAGGAAAGTGGGTCTGAAATAATGTACAAGTACTCTAAAAGTTGAGTTACTAATCAAAGACTAAAAAAAACGAACACATAACTGCACAACATTCGTTAATAAAAGTAAACTGAGCCCTGAGTCTCCATGTATTAAAAGCTTGAAAATGAGGAACTAGCATAATCGTATTAATAGAAGCAGTTGTGAGAACAACATGTCAACTGACAGGAGAGTCACATGGTGGGCAAGTAAACATCTCTTTAACATATATGCATGTGACATGGCGGTTTAGGGCTGGATGTGGAAAATTGGCCACATGGGACCCTCAGCTTTAAATAAAGCTCCCTCCTTATTGTCAACGGCAACATTCACCAAAGAACACGGCGCTGATAGTTTCCTCCTTGAATGAGCGACTTACTAACACCCTCAGAAATCCTCAGTGGGTACCAGGCCTCAGTGCTTGTCCTTCCTTACTGAACATTCCATGCTGATTTTTCCTGGCTTTGGTAAGTTTAGCACCCCCAATGATGTACTATCAACAACATCTTGTGTAACATTTGCATAGTCTAGTTAACCAGCTGAAGTCCATTATTTGATAATGTATGCAAGTTCATATACTGTATTGGTGTATAACACACACGCCTTGGAGGGGGCGGGACGAGCGCCATCAGATTACATACAGTGAGAATCTCCTGTTGGCGCGGCCTCTGTAATAGGAAGTCCCGTCTCCTGGGCCACCATTGGACCACTGTTCTGTCTATCATAGGAGATTCTCACTGTATGTAATCTTTCGGCGCTCGTCCCGCCTCACTCCCTGTCCCCTCTAGGCTGCAGATGGGCATCGATCTGGCTGCACTGAAGGCAGCGGTGAGGCTGCCGCGTTGCAGGCGGCGGTGAGGCTGCCGCGTTGCAGGCGGCGGTGAGGCTGCCGCGTAGC
>JBBDGP010001740.1:22500-65000 GCA_037952835.1 Lithobates septentrionalis
GACTCGCTCAGCACAGAGGAACAAACAGGGATTTCTTCAGAATAACAAAAGGTAGGAATTTGCAACAAAGGTTGGTATAATCCTTGTAATGTACAGAGATCACCCAGAGGGGAATCTTCTTTTTTTTTTTTTATTTTTTTTTTTTCTCAACAAAAGTGGAGTTATGCTTTTAAAGTATAACTAAAGGCAAAACTTTTTTTTTCGTTTTAGACTTGGCAGAGATGGATTAGAGATGGATTAGAACAGATTTTTTTTATTGCTAACTCTGCCCCCTCAAGGGGCTTTTTCACACAGGCAGTCTGCCTGACGGACTCCGCTTTGCTCAGCGCAGGATCGATCCGTTGATCCCCGCTGAGCAGGCGGATGACAGGACCATCTCCTCTCACTGTGCAGAAACGGACCTGTCAGATCTCCGCTCTCCTCTATGGGGAGATCGGATGAAAACGGACCGCCTGTCCGTTTTTTCATCCAATCCTATTCCGATCCTCCAGACGGATGGAAAATGATGTCTCCATCCGTCTGGATTTCATGGACAGGATTGGATATCGGCGGATGTCAGCAGACATGTCACCACTGACATCCGCTGCTCCATAGAGGTGAATGGAGGATCCGATCAGGTCCACCTGAAAAACTGACAGGCTGACCTGATCGGAAAGCCCGTGTGAAAGGGGCTTTAGGGAGATTCTTTCTCTCTATTTGTCCTGTTTACCGTTATCATGAAAATTGAAAGTAAAAGAAAATCCCAAATTTTGTGTTGTCCCCAGAACCATAATAGAGGGAAGTCTTCCAGTAAAGACACTAGTTCTGGTGACCTGGGGGGCCCCAGTGGATTCCCTTTAAAATGATTGTAAAGTCTTTTGAGTTTGTTTATTAAAAAAAAAAACATGTTCTACTTACCTGCCCTGTACAGTAGATTTGCACAGAGCAGCCCAGATCCTCCTCTTCTCTGGTCCATCTTCGCTGCTCCTGGCCCCTCCCTCCTGTTGAGTGCCCCCACAACAAGCAGCTTGCTATGGGGGCAGCCGAGCTGCAGCTCCATGTGTCTAATCAGAGAGGTGCTGTACGGCCCTGCCCCCTCTCTCTCTCCTAAATGGCTAACTGACTTTGACAGCCAATGGCGCCGCTGCTGTGTTTCAGCCAATTCAAGAGGGAGAGTCCCGGACGGCCGAGGGACTCGTGGACATTGCTGGATAGAGAGGGGGATCAGGTAAGTATTAGTGGGCTGCTGCACACACAAGGCTTTTAATCTTAATGCATTTACAACTCCTTTAATTTGCAAGGATTTCCTCTCACTTCCTGTTTGGCAACGCATCAGAAAGTGAAGGCAAATCTCCCCAATGGGTCAAAGAGGGCAAAAAAAAAAAACTGACACTGGGTTATAACCCTCCCTTACTTTATCCAAAATGGGGGAAAAAAAAAATTTTTTGCCTATAGTTCTACTTTAACCTATTAGCAAAGTGTACGCTAATGTTAGAATGTTACCGTATGGTAGAGACATCCCCAAAAAGACTTGCAGCTGTAATTGCAGTGAAAGGTGGTTCTACAAAGTATTGACTCAGGGGGGCAGAATACAAATGTACGCCACACTTTTCACATATTTATTTGTAAGAAAATTGGAAAAACCATTTATCATTTTCCTTCCACTTCACAATTATGTGCCACTTTGTGTTGGTCTATCACATAAAATCCCAATAAAATCCATTTACGTTTTTGGAGGTAACATGAAAAAATTATGAATAATTTCGAAGGGGTATGAATACTTTATCAAGGCATTGTAAATCCATGAAAAAAAAAAAAAATCTTCTTTTGGTAGGTTCTTTATCAGTGTAAAGACTTCCAAGGTCCGACAGATTAATGCTGCATTATAAACCAGCCATTAAAATCAGGGGGTCAGTAATAGTGTTCTTATGAAAATGACAGAGCATTCGATAATATCACTGCAGTCTCAACAAATTTTGTATGAAAACCTTTTTGACTTTTGTGGTTTTTTCACTGAACCCAAACTATCTATTTATCTAGGGTTGTGACTGGTTAACTTAAAGTGATTGTAAAACAAAAAAATGTATTAAACAAAAATAACAATGTTATACTTACCTGCTCTGTGCATTGGTTTTGCACAGAGCAGCCCCGATCTTCTTGAGTCACCCGCTGGAGCTCTGGGTCCCCCCCCCCTTTGCCGAGTGCTTCCATAGCAAGCCGCTTGCTGTGGGGGCACTCGTGCATGCTCACCGGCTCTCTGCGTCCATAAGACACATCGAGCGCGGCTCAGCCCTGCCCCGCTTCCACCTCACTGGCTGTGATTGACAGCAGCGGGAGCCAATGGCTCCTGTTGCTGCATCTTAGCCAGTCAGGAGGGAGAGCCTTGGGTCTCATGCACATTGCTGGATCGAGATTGGGCTTAGGTAAGTATTACGGGAGCTGAGGGGGGAGCTGCATACTGAAGGTTTTTTTTACCTTTAGGCTAGAGCTGCATGGTTAATCTTTAATAATCGAGAGCGCAAGTCTTTCCCCCTCCCAATCTTAACAAAGCATTTTCCGATTCATGCAGAGTTCTCTGCTCAAGCTGACAGCTGTCCAAAAAAAAAAAAGAAAAAAAAAGACAGTCTGCTAAGTTTCACAACCTTCCTCAGAGCGAACTATAAACATTGTAACGTTTGGTTCTTTAGATCAAAGGAATGAACTTCAGTCTGTAAATGAGGGAAGTTTAACCACTTAAAGACTAAACCTTTTTTTGACACTTGTTGGTGTCGAGTTAAAATCAGTATTTTTTGCTAGAAAATTACTTAGAACCCCCAAACATTATAATTTTATATATATAATTACATTTTTTTTTTAGTAGAGATCCTAGAGAATAAAATGGTGGTTTTTGCAATATTTTATGTGGTCAGTTTTAAACCTTTTTCGGCCACTAGTGGGGTTTAAAACCGCCTCGCTAGAGGCCGAGTAGCGCCGCTTTACTGGCGACACCCACCCGCCCCTGTGTGAAAGTAACCATAGGATTAAGCTGCAGAAAAATGCCTAAATATGCAGCATTTTTTATGCTGGTGTGCAAGAGGCCTGTATTTCTACAGCGCTAACATTACATGCTATGATATCTCTAAGTGGAGACTGATCCATGTGGTTCATGGTCATGTTCTGCAGAATAGATCAGCACTAGATCAATGGAAAAAAAATACATTGAAAACAGCCATTGAAATGGATATTAAAGTCTGATTTTAGCATTTTTATTGTACATTATGCAATGACATTAAAGGTCTTACTGCGTGCCTGTGAAATACTTTCCTCCTGAGATAAGTGTAGGGTAGAAATGAGCAATATGCAGGATTTATTGACCTTGTAGACTTGCTGGATTAGCAGAGCGGGTTCTACAAGTGTCTGCAAACTTCTATATGAGAAACTATGCCGGTCCATAGGGATGCTTCAAATCAACCATTCTGCTTGATGCTTCTTTCCTGGGGGGAATAGAATTGGTTGCAGAGTTGAGAAGGCCTATCTGATGTACTAATCCTTTCATCTGTAGATTTCTTACATGTGAAGATGAAAGGATGTTGGTGGGAAATGTCCAATGTCTTCCAACTAGTGACTCTTCATGTGGACCTGTATTGGGCCACAATGATCATCTTCCCTGTTGGCTCTTCTATTACCCTCCTATAATTCATAATATCCTTTTATACTGGGCCGCTATATGTAAAAAATTCATTCAGGATTGGATTTGTTAAGCTATTTATATTTAAATGCATTCCAAACCATACTTAAAGGGGAACTTTAGTCAGCAAATTCCTCATGACTGTAGGCTGGCCCCTTCTGCAGGTCATTTGTAATAAAAACATCTTTGCCATTCTGAAGCTTCCCTCCAACCACTTTGCATATTATTTTATATATACAGGGGGGCAGCAGCAGTGTACATGGGGCCTAACTGAAAGTTGTTGTTTTAGGCCTTACATTAATTAGTAAAAAAAATAAAGTAAAGTTTTAACAAGAGTTGAGAACTTTCCCATATCGACCAGATTTCATTTTTTATTCTTTTTGGGGATTTTTTTTTTCTTTGTTTCTCTCAAGATAGGCTTTTTGGAATTAAAAAATGGCTCCTTTAGGAACAGCATGTGCTTGGGTCTCATGCGCACTGGACGTTATAACAATGTTATAAAAATTCCAGTAGCTTTGCAGTGAGTTTTTAGCTTTTTTTTTTTTTAGCTTTTTTTTTTTTTTTTTTTCTTTTACTACTTAAGCCCCGGACCAGACCAGACCAGAGCACTTTTTGCATTTCGGCACTGCATTGCTTTAACTGACAATTGTGCGGTCGTGCGACGTTGCACCCAAACAAAATTGACGTCTTTTTTTTCCCCACAAATAGAGCTTTCTTTTGGTGGTATTTGATCGCCTCTGCGTTTTTTATTTTTTGCGCTGTAAACAAAAAAGAGCGACAATTTTGAAAAAAACGCAATGTTTTTTTACTTTTTGCTATAATAAATATCCCCAAAAAATATACAAAAAAACATTTTTTTTTCCTCAGTTTAGGCCGATATGTATTCTTCTACATATTTTTAGTAAAAAAAATCGCAATAAGCGTATATTGTTTGGTTTGCGCAAAAGTTATAGTGTCTACAAAGTAGGGGATAGTTTTATGGCTTTTTTATCATTATTATTTTCTTTTTTTTTTTACTAGTAATGGTGGCGATCTGCGATTTTTTTTTTTTTTTTTTTTTTTTTTTTTTTTAATTTATTTATTTATTTATTTTTTAATTGGGACTACGACATTATGGCGGACACATCGGACAATTTTGACACATTTTTGGGACCATTGGCGTTTTTACAGCGATCAATGCTGGCACTCGCATCGGCTCCGTGGGCGAGCATGGGGTGCACATGCGCCCCCTAGTGGTGGTCTGTGGTACGACGTACCATGATGGCGATTGGCGCAGCCGAGCCATGTTGCCGCAGTATAACTGCGGGGGTTGGTCGGCATGCAGTTAACATTATCGTTTTTAAGTGTGTGGTTTTTTTTTTTTTTTTCCAATGGAATCAAAAACTTTAAACGCTGTTGACCCGCATTTTTGAGTGTTTATCTGCGTTTTTAGGCATTTTTTGACGGAGCGTTTTTTATATCTGAAAAACTCCTCTCAGAACCCACTAGTTTTGGGGGGTTTTTTTTCCCAGCCAAAAACGGTTGATAGCAGCCTATGTGTGAATGGACACACAGGATAACATGATGGGGAGGTTATTGACTGTAGAAAAAAAAAACGTCTGAAGCCAAAAACCGCAGCTGTAAAAACGTCCAAAAACGTCCAGTGTGCATGAGGCCTTAGGGATTGACACGTTGTATATCTTTTTTACTACTTTGCCACAAAGTGCCAATGTTTGGCTCAAGTTTATCTCATTGACTCTTCTACGTAGGGTGATTCTCTAAGCATGATGATTTGTGATGGCCTTTCTGGAGAATAGAGTTGTAATGTTATTTCTTGAAGTACTTTCAACTCTGATGTTCCAAGCACAACTCTGGTGGTGCCTCCTCGAATGTAGTGACTTCTGTGCTGACCTCCCAAAGCCGAAACAGATGTCTATGGTACAGGTGGCCATGGAATCAATCACATGTGCTTATCTGCTCCTGGCAGGGATCCATGGGGTCAGTCTATGGAGCCTTTATAGAAAAGAAGGTCTGAGTCATTTTCTCTTGATGACCCTAAATGTTTTTGGCACACGGTGAATTTCTGCAGAGACAAACTACAACAAGAAAAGGGAGACTACCAAAGTCAAGCACATGTTGTGTTTATTCGATAAGCCTGCTGACACTTTAAACAAACAGCTCTGTGGTTACTTATCACATTGTGTCTTACCCACCCCTATATAATCCTCTAATGTGCAAACAGAAAACGTGATCTTCTCGTGCTTTAGAAATTCTTTGAAGGTTCTTTAAAATACAGATTTACTCAATATGGGTAGTGGAGCTGCACGATTCTGGCCAAAATGAGAATCACGATTTTTTTGCTTAGAATAAAAAGATCACGATTCTCGTGACGTAAAATCTTTCACATTCTACAAAAAAAATGGGCTAATTTTACTGGTTAGTTTTTTTTTTTTTTTTATTATTCATTAAAGTGATTTTTTCCAAAAAAATTGCATTTGAAAGACCACAAATACAGTGTGACATGAAATATTGCAACAACCACCATTATATTCTCTAGGGTGTCTACTAAAATATATATATATTAGGGCTGGGAAAAAAAATCGATTTAAATCTTGAATCGAGTTGAGAGGTCAAATCGATTCAAAATTTAAGCAAATCGATTTTTTTAGATTTTTTTTTTTATTTTATTTTTCACCTCGCCGGTCCCGAGTCGCTGCGGGCATGAGTTTTTAGGCGACGCCGCGGCTTCGGCCTAGTCCGCGGCTACGGCCGGACGCCGCGGACTAGGCCGAAGCCGCGGCCTCGCCTAAAAACTCATGTCCGCAGCGCCTCAGGACCGGCGCGGTTTCCAAAGAAAAAAAAAAAAACTTGATTCGAATCGAGTTTTTTTTTAAGAGAATCGAAGATTTTTTTTTTTTTTAAGAAAATCTCCCAGCCCTAATAAATATATATATATATATATATATATATATATATATATATATATATATATATATATATATATATATATATATATATATATATATATATATATATATATATATATACATACATACATACACATACAGTGCCTTGCGAAAGTATTCGGCCCCCTTGAACTTTTCAACCTTTTGCCACATTTCAGGCTTCAAACATAAAGATATAAAATTTTTATTTTTTGTGAAGAATCACCAACAAGTGGGACACAATTGTGAAGTGGAACGATATCTATTGGATTGTTGAAACTTTTTTAACTAATAAAAAAATGAAAAGTGGGGCGTGCAAAATTATTCGGCCCCCTTGCGTTAATACTTTGTAGAGCCACCTTTTGCTGCGATTACAGCTGCAAGTCGCTTGGGGTATGTCTCTATCAGTTTTGCACATCGAGAGACTGAAATTCTTGTCCATTCTTCCTTGCAAAACAGCTCAAGCTCAGTGAGGTTGGATGGAGAGCGTTTGTGAACAGCAGTTTTCAGCTCTTTCCACAGATTCTCGATTGGATTCAGGTCTGGACTTTGACTTGGCCATTCTAACACCTGGATACGTTTATTTGTGAACCATTCCTTTGTAGATTTTGCTGTATGTTTGGGATCATTGTCTTGTTGGAAGATAAATCTCCGTCCCAGTTTCAGGTCTTTTGCAGACTCCAACAGGTTTTCATCCAGAATGGTCCTGTATTTGGCTGCATCCATCTTCCCCTCAATTTTAACCATCTTCCCTGTCCCTGCTGAAGAAAAGCAGGCCCAAACCATGATGCTGCCACCACCATGTTTCACAGTGGGGATGGTGTGTTGAGTGTGATGAGCTGTGTTACTTTTACACCAAACATATCGTTTTGCATTGTGGCCAAAAAGTTCGATTTTGGTTTCATCGGACCAGAGCACCTTCTTCCACATGTTTGGTGTGTCTCCCAGGTGGCTTGTGGCAAACTTTAGATGAGACTTTTTATGGATATCTTTGAGAAATGGCTTTCTTCTTGCCACTCTTCCATAAAGGGCAGATTTGTGCAGTGTACGACTGATTGTTGTCCTATGGACAGACTCTCCCACCTCAGCTGTAGTTCTCTGCAGTTCATCCAGAGTGATCATGGGCCTCTTGGCTGCATCTCTGATCAGTCTTCTCCTTGTCTGAGCTGAAAGTTTAGAGGGACAGCCAGGTCTTGGTAGATTTGCAGTGGTCTGATACTCCTTCCATTTCAAAATGATCGCTTGCACAGTGCTCCTTGGGATGTTTAAAGCTTGGGAAATCTTTTTGTATCCAAATCCAGCTTTAAACTTCTCCACAACAGTATTACGGACCTGCCTGGTGTGTTCCTTGGTCTTCATGATGCTCTCTGCACTTTCAACAGAACCCTGAGACTATCACAGAGCAGGTGCATTTATACAGAGACTTGATTACACACAGGTGGATTCTATTTATCACCATCAGTCATTTAGGACAACATTGGATCATTCAGAGATCCTCGCTGAACTTCTGGAGTGAGTTTCTGCACTGAAAGTAAAGGGGCCGAATAATTTTGCACGCACCACTTTTCAGTTTTTTATTTGCTAAAAAAGTTTAAAATATCCAATAGATTTCGTTCCACTTCACAATTGTGTCCCACTTGTTGGTGATTCTTCACAAAAAATTAAAATTTTATATCTTTATGTTTGAAGCCTGAAATGTGGCAAAAGGTTGAAAAGTTCAAGGGGGCCGAATACTTTTGCAAGGCACTGTGTATGTGTGTGTATATATATATATATATATATATATATATATATATATATATATATATATATATATATGTTTGGGGGTTCTAAGTAATTTTCTAGCAAAAAAAAAAAAAATGATTTTAACTTGAAACCAACATATGTCAGAAAAAGGTTTAGTGTTTAAACTTTTTTTCACTTACACACAAAGTCTATTCCATTGACAAATTGTTACAATGTTTAGGCCTCATGCACACGGACGTTTTTACAGCTGCTTTTTTGAGTTTTTTTTGCAGCTTAAAAAGGCCTGTCTATGTTAGTCTATGGCTTCATGCCCACCTAGGCGTTTTTGAGCTGCAAATGGCATAGGCGTTTTTAAGCTGTAAAAAAAAACCCAGGACCAGTGGGTTCTGAGAGACGTTTTTCAGCTGTAAAAACGTCATTCACCAACGTTTTTTAATGTTTTTGATCCATTGAAAAAAAAAATAACATTAAAAAAAAAAAAAACGCTAACGCGGAAAAACGCTCAAAAACGCTAAAAAACGCTATTGTAAAAACGTTGAAAAAAGCTAAAAAAAAGTTTAAAAAAAATCACTGCAAAGATACTGGCGTTTTCATAACGTTATTTTAACAGCTTGTGTGCATGAGGCCTTATACTTAAAGTGGGGTTCCACCCAAAAAACAAAAATACCTGGAAAAATTCTAAAAAAAACCCCAAAAAAACATTTGGATATTTTTTTTTTTTCCACTTACCTCCTAAATGCCTGTTGCTAGGTGGTCCCTCATAGTCTGCCTGTTCCTTAGCCTGGGCTGGTGACATCACTTCCCCCTCGGCACAGGAAGGGCTCCGCTCTGCTCCCTCCCTCCTGTCAATCATCTGGGACCCATTACAGGTCCCAGGTGATTGAGCGCCCGATCGCGGCGCCGCTCGCGCATGCGCGGTGGGTGCCAGGCTGTGAAGCCACAGCCCGGTGCCCACAGTTGAAATGCCGGCGCCGACGAGCGGAGGGGGGGGACGAGCGGGGCTTCGATCCCCCGCATCGCTGGACCCAGGGACAGGTAAGTGTCCAATTAAAAGTCAGCAGCTGCAGTATTTGTAGCTGCTGACTTTTAATTTTTTTTTTTTTTTTTTTGACGGCCCCCCTGGGTGGAACTCCTCTTTAAGTTCAACTGATAAAGAATGTTTTGATTCTTGGCAGACTGCCCGGTTTTTCTCTTCCTTTCTTTTGTTGGCTGTGGCTTCAGAAGAGCAGAGAGAATTCTTTGCATAGAAAGAATTGTGAAACACTTTAGTCAAGATCACGATAACGATTCTTGACGATTAATTGTGCAGCTCTAATGGGTAGTAGTAACAAAAGTATATTAAGCTTTGCTTATTATTCTTAAAAAAAAAAAAAAAAAAATGTGCAGGGAGCCATAGCAGCCAATCAGAATTTCAATTTGGCCCTTGTCTCTGTAATTTATTGAAACCGGCTGCATATGTAAGGTTTTATCTTGCAAACATTAATTTTCTTACATGCTCTGCCTTTTTGGTATCTTTTAAAACCTTAAAGAGGAAATGTGGTCTGCTCACATAATTTGTAATAAAAACATCTTTGCCATTCTAAAGCTTCCTTCACACCACTTTGCATATTATTTTATATATACTGTGATTCTGTACTTGCCAAATATGCTGCAGAAATCTCCCTCCACTGAGTCTGACTGCATCCATTTTAACTGTGGGCAGCTAAAGCTGCTGCCTGTTCACTTCCTGGATTTACACAGAGACACACTTCCAGCTCTGCAGCTCTCATTGGCCCTCTTATGACTCATCCCCCCCCCCCCCCCCTTCCTGGCAAACTCTTACGAGAGTGAGAGAGCTGTGTATGGTGTCATAAGCCTAGGCTAATGACCAGACAAGAAACAAGAAGTGGGCTGTATAAGGTATTTACTGGCAGAAAAAAATGATTTACTATCCAAAGTTAAAACAACAAGGGAGGAAGCTTTAATCAGTGGAAAAGTTAAAAAAAAAAAAAAAATGACTGAAGGTCCGCTTTAATGTTTCAGGGAGCAGTAAAGCTCTTAAAGCTAAAGTGTCATGTATGTAAATAATACCTTCACTTGTCAGCTACCCCCCGATCAGCATGTAGTTACCATATATACTCGAGTATAAGCCGAGTTTTTCAGCAAATTTTTTTTTAATGCTGAAACAACCCCCCACCCCCCCCTCTAGTGAGGGTCCCACTTAGTAAAAAAAAGTGCTGATAATAGAGCCGAAAAAGGGGCGGGCCATCCCGCGGGGTGCTGCACATGTATCATCCCGGCGCACCCCTGTCAGTTTCTCCTCCCTCCTGCTCATCTCACAAGTGTCATGTGCAGCCTCCCCAGTGCCTGGTAGCGTGATCTCATGCTGTGTGTCAGAGATCTGAATCGCCGTGCAGCCACTGTAACGTTGTCCCGCCTCCTACACCGCCTCTTGTGATAGATGGCACACTGATCCAATGCTAGGAATCATTGCCGTGTGTCATAGGAGGCGGGACATTGTTACAGCGGCTGCACAGCGATTCAGAACCAGCTCTGACACACAGCGTGACATCGCATTACCAGACACTGGCAGGCTGTACCTGATGGGCACTGGTAGGCTGCATGTCATGGGCACTAATAGGCTGTACATGATGGGCACTGGCAGGTTGCATGTCATGGACACTAATAGGCTGTACATGATGGGCACTGGCAGGTTGCATGTCATGGGCACTAATAGGCTGTACATGATGGGCACTGGTAGGCTGCATGTCATGGGCACTGATAGGCTGTACGTGATGGGCACTGGCAGGCTGCATGTCATGGGCACTGGCAGGCTGTACGTGATGGGCACTGGCAGGCTGTACGTGATGGGCACTGGCAGGCTGTACGTGATGGGCACTGGCAGGCTGTACGTGATGGGCACTGGCAGGCTGTACGTGATGGGCACTGATAGGCTGTACGTGATGGGCACTGGCAGGCTGTATGTCATGGGCACTGATAGGCTGTACATGATGGGCACTGGCAGGCTGTATGTCATGGGCACTGATAGGCTGTACATGATGGGCACTGGCAGGCTGCATGTCATGGGCACTGATAGACTGTACGTGATAGGCACTGGCAGGCTGCATGTCATGGACACTGATAGGCTGTACGTGATGGGCACTGGCAGGCTGCATGTCATGGGCACTGATAGGTTGTACGTGATGGGCACTGGCAGGCTGCATGTCATGGGCACTGATAGGCTGTACATGATGGGCACTGGCAGGCTGCATTTCATGGGCATTGGTAGAATGTATATTATGAGCCCTAACACAGGCTGCTCTATGCAAACAATCATTTTTATTTTTGAAAATTGTATAATATATGGCCTGATTGGCTACGATGCACAGCTGCACCAGTTTTTGAACTCTCCAGTTTTGGTAAATCTCTCCTATAGTCTTTTTCAGCCCCATGGGCCAAGGCATGTGTAACTTTGGCCCTGTACATTAAACATTACGCACTTCTACACCAGT
The DNA here is from genome assembly GCA_037952835.1 of Lithobates septentrionalis. NCBI lineage: Eukaryota > Metazoa > Chordata > Amphibia > Anura > Ranidae > Lithobates > Lithobates septentrionalis. The sequence goes on from JBBDGP010001740.1 coordinate 34,308, forward strand.
TAAAAGACCATGAAAGGGATTTATTTGGTTAGTTATACCATTTTTAAGTTGTATTCATCTAATTTTGTCTGATCAGAGTTACGTGTTTGTTGTCACAGTTTCTGATTTGCTAAATGTAGCTTTAGAGTTCTCTAGGTCAGTTTTTCTCAATCCTAGTCCTCAAGGCGCACCAACAGGTCATGTTTTCAGGCTCTCCGTTATTTTGCACGAGAGATTTGATCAGTTTCACTGCCTTTAGTAATTATCACAGCCGTTTCATCTGAGGGAAATCCTGAAAACATGACCTGTTGGTGCGCCTTGAGGACTGGAAATGGGAAACATTGGTCCAGATCAGGGATATGCAATTAGCGGACCTCCAGCTGTTGCAAAATGACAAGTCCCATCATGCCTCTGGGTGTCATGCTTGTGGCTGTCAGAGTCTTGCTATGCCTTTATGGGACTTGTAGTTCTGCAACAGCTGGAGGTCCACTAAATGCATATCCCTGGTTTATATCCTATTTTCTCCTCTATTCTCCCTAGTCCTGTCTTATCCAGTTACCATGTAAGGAAAAAGGTTAAACAAATTGAACTGTCCGCCTCTTCAATGTGGATTGCGGAAAGGTGACAGAAAATCCAATTATAGTCTTTTCCAGATTGTCTGCAGTTGGTTTAGTAGACCGGTAAGGCGTCTCGTCATGACTAGGCAGATTCGGCCTTCTGAAGTTAGATCTATAATTTTCTCGCTGTCCTTTAATCTTGTTTCTAAAGGTGTATGGTGGGAACGGTAGTTTAACAAGATTACCTTGATGGTTAGGTGTGATTCCAGGCTGTAGGCTCAAGTTTGGATTTGTTGGAGTAGAATATTTTTGCTATGAAGAGAACTTGCAATAAGGAAACGTTCAGGAGAAGGACTCTGCTGAGTCAATGCTGAACATTTCTGTGGCACAGTGAGTTGCAACAACTTAAAGCAGGGGTCTTCAAACTGCGGCCCTCCAGGTGTTCAGGAACTACAATTCCCATCATGCCTAGTCATGTCTGTGAATGTCAGAGTTTTACAATGCCTCATGGGATGTGTAGTTCTGCAACAGCTGGAGGGCCGTAGTTTGAGGATCCCTGACTTAAAGTATTAGATAAGACTATGTATCCCAAATGGCTGAATGACACCTCCATCATTGCTCTGTTTGTCTTTTGCAATAAATTGTAAAAAAAAAAATTATATTTTTTGTGTCCATATGTGTATGCGGTGTAATACCCCCCGTTCCTCTGCAGCAGATACTTGGGGACTGACGTCCTAGCAGGAAGTGACTTGTAGCCCTCCACCACTCCAAAGGCCAAAGGGAGGAAGGAGCTGTGGGACTGGTCTACACTTGGCACTGTCGCAGGTTCCTCCTGCATGACGTCCCATTTGAATCGGAAGAAGTGCCATGCCACGTCAGAATATTGCCATTAGGCAGAGGTGTGGCAGAGGGCATACAATGTAGTGGAAACTTCTGTGCTGATCAGAAAGTGTTGCCGTCACTCCACCAGAAATCGAATGCCTTACAAGGAACTGGCAGGATCAACAGGTAAATGGACTTGGAAGAAAAGCTGGTGTTCATTGTATGTTCCGTACTATGCCCGTTGAGGTCTTGGCTTTTGCCTTGGAAGATACATTGAGCCCTTGAGTGAACGGAGGGCTATGCTGGTCACCGTGTTTTTATACCTACGTAGATATTTGCCAGCACACCAAGGATCGGCACAAAGTGGTGTCAAAACGGGTAGTTTATTGCATGATCACAACACAAGAAAGGTGCAACGTTTCGGAGTCACGCAGGACCCCTTCGTCAGGCATGTGACTTGAACCAGTATCCAGCTGGTTGTTGCTGCAGCACCCGAACCTTGAGAGCTTATACCAGGAACGTGTGCCATGGGAATATGAAGTATTACATGTATTGCTAGCCCCAAATATTCTGCTGCCCTTTGAAACGGTCGGCTTCCATCTGGTGAATTCCAGACAGTAGGCTTTTAGAGCATGTATTCTGTACTGTCATGGCCATTACTCATTGATACCCTTGTTTTATATATACGTACAGGCCATTTGAAGACTTGGCAGAAACCCAAATTCAATTCATGCAGCTTTTATTTTTTCCCCTGCCTGTCCTTGTCTGTAGCATTGTCTCTAGTACTGGATCAGACTGCAAAATGGCCGCCTCCACTGTCAGGGTGACAGGTGCAATTTAATACACAAATTATATGTTGGATTAAAAAAAAAAAAAAATGACTAGAGGCATATAGTCTTCTAGAATTTCTGCATGACTGGCGGTTTAATCCTCGAAGCCCCGCGTAGTTGTGCGCTGTAAAATAAGATGTGAATTCATTGCTGTATTTAGTTGTGCACATACAGAGAACGCCTTTGTTAAATTCTTATGCAGTCCGGTAAATGGAGCAGAAGCCTACTCTTGTCTGGATCTACAGCTGCAACATGTCACAATTTAGACTGGTCCTTGGGCAGAGTCATGTTAGACTGAGATAACCCTGTGAGCAGTGGGTAATGCCACCTAAGGCCCAAAGATAGGTCCGGAGCTGTGGAAAAATCACACAAAGTTCCTGGCTTCACACAGTGATGACGTTGTGGTGGAGTCCATGGTGGCTGCCATCATTTTTAATATGCCAACAGCAACCAATGTGCTTCATATATCTGGGGCAGCTTGAAAAACATAATTAGTATACAAGTGTTGCACATCTTTTATTTATTTATTTATTAGATGCTTTCCATCATGGGGCCCAGTTTTTAGCTTTGCAAGGGGTCTTGTGAGCATTATGTGACTGGTTTTGTCACTGCTACGTGTAGGCCACACAGGACCACAATGGGTATGACTGTCCCAGCTTTGCCCTCACAATGAATCGGACACTGGACTGATTTTTTTTATATGGGTGTCTCTAATAGGTTTATAATATACAGTAGGTGTAATTTTTGCCAGTGAAATTTCTTTCATCCACTGAGAATGCTGTCAGCCCAGATAACCAGAACATTTGGTTCTCATGTGGTGTCTGAGACATTCATTCCGTCTCTTGAACTGTAAATCATGAGAATGCTTCTCTCTCTTCCTAGAGAGACCACACCAGAATTTCTAGTTCCAGATAAGTGAGAGGAGTGTTCTCTTTTCAGTTTACCCTCTTCCATTATGGCATGTTCAGGCATGCTTCTGCTTGTCAAATATGTTGCCCGTCTTGCCCAAAAGCTGACACTTTAATGTATTGATTACCTGCTGTGTGTAACATGTAGCAGCTATTTATTACCAGTACAATTAAGAAAATGGTTTACATAGTAACCAAAAGTCATTTTACTTTCTACTAGTATTTGAATCCCCTTCAGGGTGACTGAGGAATCAGTTGGCCAGGATGAATTTTCCTCCCTTGGATGAAGGGTCCTCTTTAAATTAGGTTTTTCTATCAAGCCTTTCAATCGGGGGTAAATCTTATTTTTTAGGTTTTTTTTGTTTGTTTTGTTTTTTTCATTTGTTCAATTTTTATTTTTTTTTATTTTTTTTACTGCACAGTTGTAGCACATTTTCTAGTGGCTTCCTATATTTTGTGAACTGCTTAGCACTGTAAAGTCCCAACCGAGGTTGATTTTGAAGTGTAAGTTCCGACTCCCTTGGTCAATTTTTTTTTTTTGCAAAATTCAGCATAATTTCTATTTTGTGCACCGCGACTTATACACGCATTAGCTCCTCCATGATCTACATTGTGTTCTTATTTTTAAACCTTTGCTGCATTCCAAGACCAGATGTCTATAGTATTATAGCATAGAAAGAAAGTTCTTGTCTTCCTCTGTATGCTGTGACCTGATTTACAGCTCCCATTTGGAAGGTCATAAAGAGCCAATGCACCCACTGAATGCTTGTGCCAAAAATCCTCTATGAGCCAGCCACGCTGTATAGGCCTCTAAAGTTCATTTTACTTGCAGATCCAACTCTGGTCATTAAGCTTTTTGTGGTTGGCTTAGGTTTTCCTTGATGTTGGCTTCATTTCTTTTAATGACCCTGGCAGCTTTGAGCTATGATCTTCTTAGTCCGTTGGCCTGCATCCAACAGTCAAAAAATATCCTCTCACAAAACCTGCCTTACTAGTTGAGTGGCCAAGAAAGCTGATTGTGAAGTTAATTGCTGTCTTGCATCAGGTGTCATATGCCAGCTATCTGGTTCACATTTTACATTAACGATCCGAGGAGGTTTGATCCTGACCTTACTTTGTTACTTTATACCACGTGCCAATCTGTAAAAGCTTTATCTTTAGCATGGATTAACACACGCTTTTTTTATTGAAATGAGAAGAAAATAATGTGTGACCCTGTAGAACCAATAGTTCATGCAGAATGGGTTATCCCACAAGCAGGACCATCTATATCAGTGGTCTCCAAACGTTCTAAACAAAGGGCCAGTTTACTGCCCTTCAGGTTTTAGAGGGGAGCTGGACTGTGGCCATCATAAGTAGAAAATGCCCCAGCACCAGTTGGCGTAAACCAAGCTCTATCGTTGGTGCCACTGGGAGGAATTGTGCCCCATCAGTGCCACTGGGAGGAATTGTGCCCCTTCAGTGCCACTGGGAGGAATTGTGCCCCATCAGTGCCACTGGGAGGAATTGTGCCCCATCAGTGCCACTGGGAGGAATTGTGCCCCATCAGTGCCACTGGGAGGAATTGCGCCCCATCGCAGGTGCCACTTGGATGAGTTGTGCCACTGGGAGGAATTGTGCTCATCGTAGGTGCCACTGGGAGGAATTGTGCCCCATCGTTGGTGCCACTGGGAGGAATTGTGCCCCATCGTTGGTGCCACTGGGAGGAATTGTGCCCCATCGTTGGTGCCACTGGGAGGAATTGTGCCCCTTCGTAGGTGCCACTGGGAGGAATTGTGCCACTGGGAGGAATTGTGCCCCTTCGTAGGTGCCACTGGGAGGAATTGTGCCCCTTCGTAGGTGCCACTGGGAGGAATTGTGCCCCTTCGTAGGTGCCACTGGGAGGAATTGTGCCCCATGGTTGGTGCCACTGGGAGGAATTGTGCCCCATGGTTGGTGCCACTGGGAGGAATTGTGCCCCATGGTTGGTGCCACTGGGAGGAATTGTGCCCCATGGTTGGTGCCACTGGGAGGAATTGTGCCCCATGGTTGGTGCCACTGGGAGGAATTGTGCCCCTTCGTAGGTGCCACTGGGAGGAATTGTGCCCCATGGTTGGTGCCACTGGGAGGAATTGTGCCCCATGGTTGGTGCCACTGGGAGGAATTGTGCCCCATGGTTGGTGCCACTGGGAGGAATTGTGCCCCATGGTTGGTGCCACTGGGAGGAATTGTGCCCCATCGTTGGTGTCCAGTGAATGAAACCGTGCCCCAAGGGTCAGATAAAAGCAAGCTAAGGGCCACATCTGGGCCACCGCTGATCTATAGAAATACAAGCAACTTGCCTGTTACAGTTGCCCAGGGTTTTGGGCTCCTGGTCTGCAGGAAAATGCATCGAATTTATGGTCCACAGTGCAAAGCCTATTTCTATGTGTTCTGACTCTGAGACACTTGGCTCAAATACAGCACATCTGAGCCAGGTATCATGTGGGCATGGTTCTGTGTACAGGCCTCAAGACCGATATGGATGTATTATGTATTTGCAGATATTGCATCATTTTGAACAAATAAAACAAATAAACCCATGGTTTCATGAAACATAACTTAGAAATGTTACACAAGTTATTTTATATTCTAAAGCTTTAAAAAATGACCTTTTCATTGTATAGTGCTATAATACAGCTGGTGTTTAATGTGTTTTGTGTGGTTTGTCAGCTTGCTGTAAGGCCTGAGACACATTGATGTCACACACCAACAAGAATACCGTGGGTGGGCATACAAGAGGAAATCGGGGCAAGGTGTGAAACTATAGCTGTACACAGTATATTTTAAGCTGAAGAAGAATATAATGTTTTTTTTTGCTTTTGCAAGAGATTACAGCTATCATCAAATAGCAAAATCTCTTGGCAACGAACAGTTGAAATCTCACACGTGGGGTAGCCACGGCTTTTCAGTTTGTAACCTCCTACATACTGTCTACCACTCTTGTTTTGTGATCTTTTGGTGTACATTTTATGTATACAGATCGGGCCTCAGAGGCATATATATATATACGTAAAGGGAAAATGCACTTTGATTTTTTTTTTGTGATGAGTTCTGTGTAAAGTCTCTTCTGTAAGTGTTAATATTTTATAAATCTTTTATGTGTAGTTTTCAGTAATGTGTATAGGGCAATCCTATTTGTTCATTATGTGTGCAAGCTGTGATTTTTGATCAGACTAATTTTGCTTTGTTCCTCCTAATCTAGTTGCAAGACTACTCAACATTGTCTGTTTGGGGGGAAAAAAGACCATCTAATTTTTGGCCTGGGTTTCATGTCACATTATGACGGTGAAGTTAGAATTCTTCACAAAATTATGTCATTTGGTAATGCCAACATATCAAGCATGAATTTTTAACTACATTTATAGTATGTAGTCAAGAAATTTGCTTTGAGATGTACTGCACCCAGTAGATTGCTGTATAATGTTAGCACCATGGGTAGTTCATCTGGTTCCTAGACTCTGGACCAATGTGTCAAGCCATGCTTATTTGTAAATGCACATCAGGCCCCTTGCACACAGTTGTCTAGGCTCTGTACATGCAATCCTGGTGTTTTTAGTGCGTCCAGGAGGCACACAGACGCAATGTCCAGCCCCATTGCCTGTAGACTTTCAAAGTTTATGTGGCTCGACCTGTGGTCCATGCATTTGTCCTTAAATGCATAGGACCCTACACGTATGCACCACCTGGTTCATCGTTCAGGCCTATCCAGCTGCAGCACATTTCAGCCTGCCTTAGATTTGGAAAGGCTGTAGGCGGCAAGGCTGGTAGCCGCGCCTGTGCATCTTCGGCACCTTAAAATGCTGAAATTGAATGCACGGGCTAGACTCCACGTGTGCAAGGAGCCTTATGCCTGGTACACACGGGCTGAAAATGGTCAGTTCGGTAGGAACTGGCTGGCTCTTGGTCCCTGTACAGTTCCCTGACCCACAGAAGCCAGTCTCATGACCAGCTTCTGTCCAACGGGCATGCTGGAAAACCAGCATCTGATCAGCCCTGAGAGCCAATGGTTGTGAGTGCTGACCAGTGTGTTCTGGTGGGGGGGGGCAGCAGTCCCCAGGTCAGAACACAATAGGACAGCAGTGGAGATTGCCGCACGCGCCCCTGTTCTCCATTTCCGGGACGAATCGGGGCAAAATTTTTGCCTGAATTCAGCCCTGAAACAGAGCCAAAGATGCACAGGACTTCTGTGCAAACTACTCCACCGCCGCACAGAGATGTGTGAACCGACTCCATAGAGAGCCGGTCACAATCTCCTGTCATGCAAATTGGATGCGGAGAAAACCACGTTCAATTCTCACTAGTGTGAACCCAGCCGGAGTCTTCTGTGACTTTTTTTATCTTTCCCAAGGATCGAGAAAGCCAGAGCCTACTACACACGATCAGAAATTCGTACGAAAAATACTGCTTTCAAAGTGATCGTACAATAATCTGGTCGTTCGTACACCGCTGTTGAGAGCCAATTCGGACAGGTCATATGAAATTCTCTGATGGGACAAGAACGAAAATTTGTCTCGTACAATGCCAGATCGTACGATGTTTGTTATAATGAATACTGTTTTCATCCGAAAATACATTTTTTTTTTTTTTTTTTTTTTCTGTCGTACGAGAATTTTCGTAACTTTATTAACCTTCGTTTTTGATATGAGATTAGCATTCCAGAAAATCTTGACGATCATTCGTTCGATAACATCATTGTGTGTACCTGGCTTAACAGTCTCCAGTTGAATTCAGATTCACTTGTGTATAAATGTGAATGGTCCCTGTCCAGTGAATGTTAGCCCGAGTCCCTTTTTTGATTGTACCTTAGCAGCAGTGTATTGTCTCTCTAAAGTGCCAATCACAGGAATGCATGTGACCAAGGTGACACACAACACAATTTACATGAAAATGAGAGAAGTTGGTTTGTGCTCTGTGAACAGTTTTGCCTCTAGCAAATATATTAAAGTAGAACAGAAAACAAAGTTTTTGATAGTGTAGGGCAGGGTTGTAGCATGTCAGGTTTGTATTGTTTTCTAGGACTGTCCAGCTGGAGTGTCTACTGTACACCATGTACAATGAATCTGCCTGGTCAGTGGTCATGCCAAATCAAACTTAGGAGCTGCATTTATCTGCCTTTACCTATCTTCTCTTCTGGTCCTCTGCCTTCAATTTGTTAAGTCAGTGAACTTTAACAAGTATCCAGTTAAAGAAAAGTCCTATACTGAAAGTGGTTCAAAAGACTGAATGTTTTTTTTCTTTTTCTTTTTTTTCTTTTATTTACCTTAATACATTCTCTGCATTAAGGTAAACCTTCTAAATGCCCCCCTTTTTATACTTGCCTGAGGCCAATCTCAATCCAGCGATGTGCACAAGGGCAGCGGCCCTCTCCCTCCTCATAGGCTTAGAGAGCTTGGCTCCCCTTGCTGCCAATCACAGACAGTGAGGAGTGAGCGAGTGGCGGGGCCAAGCCGTGCTTTGTGTCAATGGACACACAGAACTGGCTTGGGAATGAGCCCGCAAGAGTGCCCCCATAGCAAACTAGGCTCGCTATGGTGGGCGCTCATTGGGGAACCCAAGAAGGGGAGGATCGGAGCTGTTCTGTGCAAAACTATTGCACAGAGCAGGCAAGTGTAGCATGTTTGTTTCAAAAAAAAATTCAGGGTTTACAATCACTTGAATACTTTTTCCAGGTCAATGACTCAAAGTACTGGTGCCTCCGGGGCAGGACGACAACCAGTATACTAGCATTTTCAGGGAAAGTTATGGGTGCCTTCATGCTTCTCTCGTGACAATTTCCCTTTTGAGGTGCTTATAGATGTGTAATGATGATCTGAAGAACTGGTGAGCCATCATTCTTCAGAAACATTTTAGACGGTTGTCAGCCAAGCATGCATGTTTCTGTGCTGTGTATACATCTCTAATGTTCTTCTAACCTTGGCTTATTGACGAGAATTGCAGCCCATTTGAATGTTGTCCCCAGGGCCATATGCCTAAGGGGCGTCCATTTGGGTTGCAGACTGTTCATGGATGCTCAATCATCTTTACCTCTGTTCATTATTGGACAGTAAGTCAATTCTCCCATATATTCAAGCATCATTGGATGCTTCCCTTTTTTATTTATTTTTTTCACGCAAATGTGCTCTTGGTTGCCATAAATTTTTTCAATGCTCTTTCAGCTCAGTTTTTTTTTTTAATCATTTTCACCCTTACAAAGATGACCAACATGATCTGAATGCTTTGTGCAGTAGTCTCTTCTTCTGGTGTACATGCAAAGAAGAGCAGACATGCTTTTATAGTTTAGACCAGGGGTCTCCAAACTTTCTAAGCAAAGGACCAATTCACTGTCCTTCAGACTTTATGGGGGCCAGTGGTCTGTGGCCAGTAAAAGTAGAAAATTCCCCAGCATCAATGGTTTTAATGGAAGGTATAGTGTCCCATTGTTGATATCAATGAGAATAGTGCTTCATCATTGGTGTCAGTTGATGGAGTAGTGCCCCTGAGGACCAGATAAAGGCAAGTGAAGGGCCACATCTGGCCCTCGGGCCGCAGTTTGGAGACCACTAGTTTAGACCATACCGTTACACTACCACACCATACCACAGTAAGTATAAAGATGTTGAATCTTCCAGGCTGGCTGACCGGTAGTTGATTAGGTTTTTTTTCTCTGAAAAGGGAACTGTTACTCATGGCACCCAGTCAGCTTTTCCAACCAAGTTTGCACAGACTCACTTAAAAAAATAAATAAAAAAAAAAAATAAAAAAAAAAAGCAGAAGATGGTGAAATGCTTTTTTTTTTTTTTTTTTTTTTTTTTTTTTTTTTTTTTTTTTGTAGGCTGAATTTTTCACAAGTTTTGTAGTCTCTTAGTCCTTTTACATACCAAGTTCCTAATGTACAGGCACACCCCTCTTGGCAGGTTTTAAAAATACATAGAGGACATATCTCATAGAATCTGGTCAGCATGGTCTACAGATGGAGGTTGGCATATGGTAAAAAAATGTAAATTTTTGGCTTTTTCCCTCAAATAAATCAACCAAGGCTAATGAACAGGCAGGCAACACAGGCTGACGGTCACTGAGGACATTGTGGTGTCCCCTCTCTGGCTCTACAGAGCCGCAGAGGTTTGTGAAAAACTAGAGTGGGCACAATTTGGAATTCTTTTATAGATAAAACTGGTAACTGGTGTTTTTGCTGAGTGCCCTGCAGTTCCAAGTTTTTGTGCTTTACCAGGCTATTAATTTGAATGGGCTGCCCTTACGCAACGCACAAGAACACATTGCACCCAAAAAAGTGTGAACCTAAGAAACTGAGGTTTGGTCAATGGTCAAACATTTAGCCTAATATTCGGATATCTTGTCAATGGTCAGACTTAGCCCAATAATACACTGAGGTTTGGTCAATGGTAATTTTTTTGTGATAAACCCTGGAAGAAAATATAGGTGTTTGTAGCAACCAACCAGAATCTAGCAGTTAGTTTTGTGATGGTGCAGGCTAAAGCCTAGTACACATTAGTAGTTATTTTTTTTTTTTTTTTTCGTTCAACCCAGCATGGCTGAATGCAAAAAAAACCTGACGGCTCAGGGAGAGCCACTGTACTAACTATCCAATGTTAGTACAGCAACCTCCCCTACTTGTGCTATTGTGCCGCCCGACATTCAGCCTGTGTGTACTAGGCTTTAACCTCTGTCTTCTACTAGCACACTTAAAGGGCCAGCGCACCATCTAAAGAAGGGCCCCACCAAAAGCTGGCCAACGTTGAATACCTTTGCAAAACCAAATGGATTAGTACACAGTGCTGTAGCACATAGCAATATTAACTTATTTCATTGTTGGCTTGAGATATTGTAGATTTAGAGCCCTGCAGAGAAAACATAACACCCCCCCCCCCCCCCCTTTTTTTTTCTGCAGACTTGTACAATAGCTATGAAAGCATCTCAACCAGTTTAACAGAGTTGCTTTTCCTTCCGACCTGGAGGTTCCACCTTTTTGTGTTACTGAGGTTAATATAGATTCCAGTATAGGAGATTGGCAAAGGGTGTATAAAGACCCCATCCAATTTAACAACTGTCTCACAAAAACATTAAGACTATAGGATTAACCTTTATGGAGAGGGTTTGGCAAATCCATCAACAGAGGCGATAGGACAGTCTGGTATTCTAGCAGAAAGCACATTTCAAAATGATCCTTCCTCCCTATGTTTACTCTTTGCATATCAGTGCTACTTTTAGTGTGTACAATGCAGAGAACATTCCTGCTCCTCCTCCCCCATTGCAAGAATTGTGCAACAGTTTAACCGAGTTTAAGAGGTTCTCATCTGTCAAATTCGTGCAAGCAACTACATGTGCGTTTCATTATTCAATTGCCTGGGGAGACTGCTGTTTCAGTTGGCAAGAAGTTTTTTTTTTTTTTTAATTTTTCTTAAAGATATAAAAAAGGGCAGTCTGTTGGCAAGATGCGAATGTCGGAGAGCATTGACCGAACGCCTGTGAATATGGACCCGTTTTTGAGTTAGCGGCGGGAGAGGGGTGCTGTGTTGTCTGACTGCTGGGGCAGGGCACGATTACTGTAAGATTCCCAGAGCAGTAGAGTAGAATGTGGTTTCAATTTGTTGTTCTGGGCTTGAGATGACAGTACTATAGTAATAAAAAATGTGCCGAGTTTATTTCCAGATTGGTGGAAAATGAAGAAGTCGCTGTTAGGTATGTTGGCAGCCTCCTAATGGCTAGTATGGTTTCCCGTACTTGGTGTTCGTAAGCTCAGAACTCAATATTTTGCATTCTTCAGAGTGAATTTTCGAGGTACCCCACTGTTTTATGACCTAGCAGTCTAGTAGCCCAGTCACCCCTCCTTTTTAGAATTCTAGTGCCACTTACATAACGTCCCCCAAGCTCTGTGTACATTATTCCATGTGGTAGGAGGCGGCTGTACACACAAGATAGTGTCTCGTTTTGTAAGCCTTATCTTGTATAGGCAGACAAAGATGACAGATGACCGTTTGTTCTGATGGCTTTATTTTCCATGTAAAGGACATTGAAAGCATCAGCCTTAGGCAATGTATTTTTACAAATATGAAGGATGGATACACCGCATTTCAGAAACAGTAGTTTTGACTGTTATTTTACATTGGGAGCTTGTAGTGTTTATTTTACTGTTTTAGGATTTGTTCACAGCAAGTATGGTGGTGCCACCGCAAGAGCATGTAGAATGGCCCTTATTTTCCTGTCTGGTCACTTCTCACCAACCTGTTGTGCGCTGAAAAAAAAAAAAGTATTGCATGCAGACCCTTTTTTTTATTTATTTATTTATTTTTAATCCATGCTGCAAAGCTGCCAGCAGTTGAAATGTCTTTGTGACATTTCAATAAAGTTTTGCATAAAAAAGTAAATGTGATGCGCTGGGATCGGCACCGCTATCGTCCTACCACACACCGGCAGCTGTTGAATCCATAACATATACAACCCAGCAACTCGACAGCTTCTCCATAGAAAATATCTCCTAAACTTGCGCCGTTTAGGAGATATTTACTGTATACTGCGCCGATAAGGTCATCGGCACATGCGCTCTGAAGAAACGGCCACCCATGCCATAACTTCAGGAGCGAGTGCCGTTGTCTTGCCGAGTAAGTTCCCTCGGCGGATAAGGTCCCCCCTGTACTGCGCAAGCGCTGCGCTTGCGCAGTACGAATGACCAGGAGCAGCCGAAAATAGCCGAAGATGAAAATCTTCAATCAGCTGTACACAGTGCCTGCGCCCTAGGTCCAGGCTGAAGCCCCACCATCCAAGTGGACCTAGAGGGGGAATAAAAAAGTGCAGAGCGAAGCGAGGCCGTGCCCGAAGCGTGGCGAGCGAAGCGAGCCCGCGAGGGGCCCTCTTACAGGCGCCATGTACAGCTGATTTCTTCTCTATTTCGCTTCGGCTATTTCCGCCGGCTCCTACTGCGCAGTACAGGGGGGTCCTTATCCGCTGAGAGGAACTTTCTCGGCAGAACACCGTGACTGTCGGCTCCTGCACGCATGAGCGGGAGTGACGCCACACGGCTCCGGCCAGTCACATAGCCGGAGTCCGGGGCCCCGGAAGGAAGAGGGGCAAACATAGATGGGGACGGTGCAGGCTCTGTTTGCAGGTAAGTGTCACAATGTGCTAGTATGTGATGAATACTAGCACATTATGCTTTTACTTTGCAGGGAAGGGGAAAACTTTTTAACCAAGTGGTTAAACAGTATAGGCACTTATATTTTATATTTTACAGCGCTTTACCTGCAAAAGTCGCCAGCCTGAAGTGATCTAGCAGGACCTAATTTTCATTGTTAGTAGTCAGTACTTGATCGGCTATAGAATATAGTTCATAGCGCCATGCTGAGTAGAGTAGCGGTGCCTCTTCTTTGGTCGGGTTGATATGTATGGACATGCATTGGGCAGTCCATAGGACGCGGTGGCAATGCAGCTCTTATTTCTTTATTGCTGTTATTTGGTCAGCGATGAACATTTAATGCTTCGCTCCACCTAAGATTTGGCTTCCTTGTGGAGGAGCCGGGCAGAGCACTCTGTACATGCTGTTTGAAAGTGACATGGATAAATATTCCTCCTACAGTTTAGCCGCTATTAGCTAGGATTACTTGTCATTTTAATTATTAATGATCCTACAGAAGTCTCCTAATGAGCCTTGAGGCCCACCCTGCTGAAGACTTGTACAGAGCATGCAGTGTAGACTTCTATGACACGTGCTCGGGGGTAGTTCACCTGCATAGTTCAATCAATCATAAATACTATAGTAAATCAGGTTTATTATGGACAATATCTAAGAAGAACCTAATGCAGAGTGTAAAAATAAGGTGACCAGAAAGCCTGATGTGACCTGTCAGTGTATGTCAGGTGGCCAGATCTATTTATTGGGCTCCTTTTCTACCCAGAGCTCAGGTCACCTTCTCCCCGGGCGCACTTACAGTACTATGTTGCAGCATTACCCTTTTCAAAAAGCACATCCTCTTGTCATCGCCTATAGAAGTATGGGGCTGATATCCATGAAGGATAAAGATTCCTGAATTATACCCATTGCCAGCCATGGTGGAAAGAATGCAAGGGTGACCTACAGCTACTACATAATTCATAACCCATCGTTTAGATGTCCTTCCTAAATTTGCAATTACCCAGTTTATGGATTTTTTTTTTTTTTAACCATACCTATTTTCAATTCATTTATTTTGTTTTGTGGCCTGTATTCGTACAAAAGTTGGATGTTTTAGGACTCGTCTGTTGAGCTGCGTTCTATACAGATCACCTAAGCGTGTGTAAGCACAGCAGATCTATTACAAGACTGGGGTTGCTCAGATGCTGAAAATGATGGCTAACCCTCAAAATGTTGTCTAAAGTCCCTATTTAGGTGACCTGCACACTGTGGGGTAACTAAAACTGGGGAGAGCCACATCTGGTGCAGCTCTGCATGGTAGCCAATTGGCTTCTAAATTCAGCTTGTTCAATTAAAGTGTTACTAAACCCTGGACCCTGCATTCACTATATCTGGTCTCACACAGAACATGGAAATGCAATCATTTAAGTAAATATAAACTGATAAATACCTTTTCTAATCAGCAGTTAGAGCGATCTTGTGACGTCTATCAGTGTCTGTTTAAAGCTTATAGAAGGAGTTTTCAATCTCCCCTGATTGTCCTATGAGGCTTCAGGACCCCTGACCATCAGTCTGGATAGTGCTGATTGGTTCTGTGCTGATCACATGCACTGTCCTAAGAAAAAAAAAAAACTCTAGCAATACATACCAAACTGAGCATGTGCAGCTTGTTGTCCCCTAGCTTCTGTACTATCAGGAGATGGTTTGAGGACTGTGGAAGAAGGGGAGGATCAGAGAAGACAGGGTCAAACACCTTTTTTTACACAATGCGGAGGATTAACCCCTTAGGTTCCACGGTGAGTATAACAAACATGCTTTACTGCATATACACACTGATTTTACTGTTGTGGGTTTAGTAACACTTTAAGGGCTAGTTTACACCTGCTTCAAAACACGGCTTCCGACACACTTTATTAAAGCTCTCTGAAGGCCAGTCAAAGTTCCTGTCACTAAATAAAATGGTTGGCTTACAGTCCTGTTTACACCATTGTTTTGCTTTGGTGGGGCTTTGGTGGGCCTTCAAGCGAGCTTTGCCATAGACTTTTATAGAGGCTTCAACGACACTTTGTAGCACCACTGAAGCTACATGGGGTATAGTTTTTGAAGCAAAGCAAAAGCAAGGTGTAAACAGGACTGTAGGCTAACCATTTTATTTAATGACGGGAGATTTGACTTCACAGAGCTTTAACAAAGCGCGTCCGAAGCCTTGTTGAAGCCGAAGCAAGTGTAAATGAGCCCTAAGTCAGGGTGTATTTGATTTAAATCGACTCGATTTAAATCATAATTTTTAAAGGGCAACTGTCATCTCTGTCCCACAGCGGCTTCTCCTCTGACCCGCTGTTGACTCACCGACAGTCCTTTTCACTTTAATGGGACAGCTGGTGATGTGGCAGTGACACAACAAGGTGAGGGACGTGGTGGCAGCAGGTGATTGGATGCCCATTAACAGGCGCTGCCATGATGGATCTGAAATGACAGGTGCTCTTTAAATGTAAGGACTCATTCTTGCTGGTAGTTAGAATATTTAATATTTGCAAACAAAATCAAGGTTTCCTATTTAGAATAATAAGCTGTTTGATTAGTAAAACAATATCAGAACCGATTCAATCATACAGTTTGTAGTGTACATAGATTTGCAAAACAGTGGGATAAAAAAGTATTCATTTATCTCATTATTACTGTGCCATTGTGTGAATGCATCGATGCAGTGCATGTTATCTCAGCTTGCAGAGCTTGGATTCATTGAATGAGTTTACCAAAAATGGAAATAATGCAGAATATACAGCCTCATGCTACATAACTAAGCATTATTTTATGCTGAATAAACGAAATTATTATTGTATCCTAAATAGAAAACTGTCTTTAAACTTTGACAGGGTGGTACTTGCGTTTTAGGGTCGTATGCATTCTGACACACATTCCCGGAAGCAAGTCGTTTTTGGGTGGTAACGGAATGGGCTTCCAAAAACAGAAAATGTTATAATTTTTTTCTTTTCTTTTTTTTCTTTTTTTAATGGCATTCTGACTATTGGGATCTGTTGGTACGAGGTCCATCCATTTGGAATTACCCATTTTTTTTTTTTGCATGCTAGTCTCCTATTTCCTAGATTGTAAGCTCTAACGATCAGGGCCCTCTGATCCTTCCTGTATTGTAATTGTACTGTCCACCCGAATGTTGTAAAGTGCTGTGCAAACTGTTGGCCCTATAGAAATCCTGTATAATAATATCGAAAACCAATGGGTTACAGAACTTCTCATAGGGGAGAATACACCTTCGTAAGTGATGTAATGTTTCCCAGCATGCACGGTCTTGGTCACTAGATTTTTTACCGTTGAATACTGTGCTGATTAAATGAAAATAGTTTGTTCCGTCATCGTACGAGAATACATTTTTGTGCTTGTCCCTTCCGATATTTTCGCATGAATTGTCATGACCGCTGTGTACGAACGAATAGACGATTGCTCTGAAATGTTTTTTTTTTTTCCATGTAATATTCTCAGTGTGTGTACAGGCCTATTGTGTTTTAGATATGTAAGCACTTAGAGGGGGGGTGGTATTTTGGACTATTCCACCCCCTCCCTCCTGACCAGGTCTCTAACTAAATCTAGCTTTATTTACACCCCACTAATGACCCGCAATGGAACGTTCTGGTATTGTAAATACTTTAGGTGTCTTAACTTTTCTTTCCCAAGCTGTATTTTATGTGAGGTCAAAGAACTGCTGTGTCTTTATAACTGTGGTTCTTTTAACTGTTCCAACAAATCTGCTTAAAGAATAAGATGCTTCTGTGGGATTTCAACCTAAATTGGAACAATCTCTGTTTTTGGCATTATTTTAGCTCTTGATGTGAAGTGCCGTGAGCTGCTTAATACAGAGGTCACATGTAGGGGGCAGCATAACGAAGTCCAGCGTTTAATTCCTTGGGGCTTCCTTCCAGAAAGTGTCTGCTTTGATTGGAGCCAACAAAAGCCATCTGTTCTCTTATTTATAGCTCCCGTTTCTAAGAAGTAGATTCTATAGCAGATAAAACGTGGGTGACAGCTCATAATTTATAAATTTACCGAGGCTTCAACTGTCGAACATGATGTACAACCACCTCGCAGACCATTCACCTGCGTTTGCTCTTTAGACCAGGGTTGTGATTGGGAAAGCGGTGCTTCTCTGACTTCTTGGCATTAGAGGTAGACCGTGTCTTCTGCCCAGAAAAAATAGGACAACTTGTATTGCCCAGGCAGAAAAGGTGGTTGTACAACAATTTCAGAAATTGAAATTAGGTTGAAGCAGAACCCCTCTTCTTTTTTTTTTTTTTTTTTTCTTATTTATTTTTTTCTCTGGGGTTCAAGCAAGATCTTGATTGGCCATAGATTGGGAAGATGTTCTTACAGATCCTTCAACATCATAAGCTTAAAAGAGATGTATGGTCGTGATCTTTCCCGAGTGACCGACGCTTTGTAAAATGATTTGATCCACAGAAGAAGTACAGCTAAACAAGCTTTGGCTTTATTTCTCCTAATAATACTGAAATTCAGGTAAACCACTAAAATTCACCAAGTTTTTTTCTTGCTAAAAGATTTGAAAACCTGGTTTGTGTTTCAGGTACTCCTTCCGCTCCGAACGCACAGGTCCCGCAAACTCCCCATTTATCTATGCTGCTTTTAAGCGCTACACGACAGATTGTGCTACTTTTACTACCTGTGCTAAAAGTGTTTGGGGGGGGGGGAGGCTATGGCTGGCTGATGCAAGACCTGTAACCCGGCACCAGAGAGCGCTGTTGTGATCTTCATTACTAGGACTCCTGCACAGAGGCAAAATACAGGAGTCATTTTATGCTAAATGACTGCATGGATAATGAAGAAATACACAAGAACACACATACCTCTTGTATTTATGCAGCATTAGTTTATGTCGGCGTTCACCTTTTAAGAAAAGCGAGGTTTGGGGTGCACAGGGGCAGGAATAATGGCCATAATGTAGATAATTCAAACCTTCATTCCACTGCAGGTATCGATCTCGGTTGTTTGAGATATTTGACAACCCCTTACAGGCCAGACAGAATATTTATTTAAAAAAAAAAAAAATGGAGGAGGTTGCACTTTTTTAAAGTTCTCTTTTAAAACCACAGCTCTCCTTCAGTGCTTGCAGAGATTTCCCCTATGCTAAGAAATGAGATAAGCTTACTTCTAGGAGTATGCGTTGGTGAAACTTCAGAGGAAAAGTAACCTCAACAAATATTTTATAAATATAGTGTATTTAGATTGAGTTCACACTATAGTGATGCATCGCGTCTCTCCCGCAGGCAGTTCACACTGCCCTCAGCGAATCGCTGCGGGTGTCAATACAATATTAGAGGCACCAATAGATCGGTCCACAGATTGCAGTGCGCACTGTCGATTTGGACAGGAATCGGATCGCATGAGTGTGAACAACCATGTGATCCGATTCCAGTGCGGGAAAAAAAACTGTATGGCTGAATTTGCATCTCACAGACATCGATTCCAGGTCCCTGCACCTTTTTTTTTTTTTTATTTTTTTTTTTTTTTGTGTTTTTTTTTTTTTGCGAATCCAATGCTAGTTCAGCCTGAACTCACATTGCACAGACATTGCATGTGATCGGCACAGCAGTGAGGGTGCGAATTACATGCGATGTCTGTTTTGCATATATGTGAACCCACACGTAAAGGATAAGTTCACCCTTAAAAAAAATAAATGCACATTTTTTTTTTTTGCAGGTTTAAAAAAAAAATGCATTTGATTATTTATTTTTTCTGTATTAGCCTGGAAAGCAGTGCACCAGCAATCAGCAGATTGCAGTGAGCGATGTCTGGAGGTACCTGGTATGGCCGGGCAGTTTCACAAAGACAGGAAGAATCAATAAGCTACTAGAATGCGCAACAGCGCCCTGGGAGTTCATTGAAAGCTACAAGCCGACAGCTGCAAAGCCTGTCGGTTCTTGTAGTTCATTCATTTACAAAACTCTATAAACAAATGACGCAGCCATGTGGGCGGAGCCACACTTTTTTTTTTTTTTTTTTTTTTAAGCGGTTGTATACGCAGCTTTCACATTTTTACCTACAGATATACCTATAATAAGGCTTACCTGTAGGTAAAATGAATATCTCCTAAACCTGCACGGTTTAGGAGTTATTCACCTTGCATGCAGCTGCTGACGCGCATGAGCTCTGAAGGTCCGGCAGATGCTGCCGGAAAATCGGAGCTCCTTGCCAGAAAGAGGACTCCCGCGTGCATGCCTTTGCCTTCGTTTTTTTTTTTTTTCTTCTTTTTTTTTTGCAGGCATACAACCGCTTTAAATCAGGACAGCTGGTACGGGGAAAAGATCCCCGGCTTGCTGTCACAGGAGTGCGGGGGGGGCAGCTGCAGGATTGGGGACATGTTTACATGTTCCACCCTAAAAATGGGTGGAAAATGTAACATGTTCCCGAAGTTGAACTTATCCTTTAAGCGAGATATCTGCTAATCTGTAGGCAACTTTTAAGCTGGGTTCACACTGTGTGGGGCTGTGGCTCACCGTTTCAGGTCAGAATTGTTGACTGAATTCGGACCTGAAGCTGAGCCAAAGACTCATTCTATGCATTAAGATATAAAAAAACCTGTGCAGTAGCCCCCCCGTAATACCTGAGCCCGATCTTCCTCCAGCGATGTCCATGAGTGCCCGTCCAGAGCGCTCACTTCTGATTGGCTGAGACACGGCAGCGGCGCCATTGGCTCCCGCTGCTGTCAGTCAAAATCAGTTGGCCAATCAGGAGAGAGGGGGCGGGGTCGATACCACGGCTCCGTGTCTGAATGGACACGCAGAGCTTCGGCACGGGTTCCCCCACAGCAAGCTCCTTGCTGTGGGGGCACTCAAC
Organism: Lithobates septentrionalis; assembly: GCA_037952835.1. Lineage (NCBI taxonomy): Eukaryota > Metazoa > Chordata > Amphibia > Anura > Ranidae > Lithobates > Lithobates septentrionalis. Next base: position 54,394 of record JBBDGP010001740.1, read on the forward strand.
ATAAGGGAGGGGCCAAGAGAGCTGACGAGGGACCCGAGAAGAGGAGGATCTGGGCTGCTCTGTGCAAAACCAACTGCACAGAATTGGTAAGTAGAAGGCCTCATGCACACTGGATGTTTTTGGATGTTTTTACAGCTGCCGTGTTTTGGCTTCAGAAGTTTTTTTCTACAGTCAAACTCCCCATCATGTTCTCTTATGTGTCCATGCACACATAGGCTGTTATCAACTGTTTTCGGCTGTAAAAAAAACCCCAAACTAGTGTGTTCTGAGAGGCAGTTCTCCGCTGTTAAAACGCTCTAACATCAAACGCTGATAAATGCTCAAAAACGCAGCTCACCAGCATTTTTCAACGTTTTTGATTAATTGAAAAAAAAAAAAAAATGCTGTTGCAAAAATGTTGAAAAACTCACTGCAAAGATACTGGCTTTTTTGTAACGTCCAGTAGAGCTGGGGAAAAAAAAATCTATTTAAATCTTGAATCGAGTTTTTTTTTTTTTTTTTGAGAAAATCGCCCAGCTCTTAATGTCCAGTGTGCATGAGGCCTAAGATGTTTGTTATTTTTCAAGAAAATAAAAAATCACTTTATAATCCCTTTTAAGCTGGTTACACATTATACAATTTTCTTGTACAACTTTCCTTTAGATTTACCAAAATCAGATAATAATGAGGTCAAATCTTAACACTTTCAAATGGTATGCAATCAGGCAGGCCCTTGCACTACATAGTTGAAGGTAAATCTAAAGGAAATCGAACAACAAAAATTGTATAATGGGTATCCAGCTTTAGAATAAGAGGGAGGTGAAGCCTCCGTTAATCTACAGGTAATATCCTACCTTTTTATTGTGTTTAGCTTGTTTAATGGGCATGGAGGTGGAGGGAGGGAGGGGCTGTCATTTACCACTGTGTATACGCCCACATGTGTGACTCTATAGTCACATGGGCTGCTCCGATATGATGGGGAGGAAATGCTCAGCATAGACACTCGCTGAAAACTGAGCATGTGCAGAGTTGCCACCACAGCTGCAAAATCCTTCGCTGAATTGGGGACATGGACAGAAGGTGGAGATAGAGAGAAACAGAATACATAAAACTAATCTCATAGTGACTGGGTGAGCATGAACTGTATGTAATACACTATTTTATTGATACCCTGTTTCCCTGAAAATAAGACCTAGCGTGATTGTCGGTGATGGCTGCAATATAAGCCCTACCCCCCAAATAAGCCCTACCCTGTTTCCCCGAAAATAAGCCCTACCCTGAAAATAAGACCTACAAGGACTTTAACTAGGGCTTATTTGGGGGGTAGGGCTTATATTGCAGCCATCATCGACAATCACGCTAGGTCTTATTTTAGGGGAAACAGGGTAGTTTTTTATAATGTGGGTTTAGTGGCACTTTAACTGAATGCAGTGTGTCGGTCTCGATTGCACAGCCCATGCTCGGTGATGTCCAGTCTTCTAATGCAGGCTGCATGGTAACATCTGAGGCTCTGGTCTACAAAGCCACCTTTGTTGGGTACTCTTTGCAGGTTTATGCCTTTAATTGTAATATTTCTTAGGCTGATGATCTGCTTTGTACTTGCACACACGTCTACATTTATTCTCTGACATGTCCCCATACATCAGACAGCACTGGTGCTATGGCTCAGATATGCGAGTCTGAAACAAATATAGAAGCTTTAAGTTTCCACTTGGCTGTGCCAGGTATTGGCTTTATAATATCTCTTTCTACTGAGAAGCTCTCCAAAAGGTGCAGCTGTGAAGCGGTTTCATCTTGCACTGTGTAGCTATGTTGGCAAGCCTCTAAATGTAAGGTATGCCGTCGGCCCCACTGTCTCTGTTCAGGCCGGTCTCTGTTACCAGGAGACAAGAGCCAGGGGATTGGAGGGCATCTTGAGCTATGAGGCCAACTGATTTGCTCCCTGCCACTCCATGAAAGTAAAAATAGAGTTAGTGGAAAATGCTGCGTGGATGACATGTCCTAGACGGGCTTCTTCTACTACCTGCTGCAAGCTTTGACGGCTCACACCGATCAACGTCCTGAGCCAGGAGCTCCTCACGGTGCTCAGGCGCTGGTGGTGTCTCCTCAGTTTTGAAGATCTCCATCGGGCTTTGGAAACATGATTGCCCTAAGCGAAAAGCTGATTGCGGACTGTAGCAAAGGAATCAACAAGGTGGCAAAGTTTCTCAAAGGAGGATTTGGTGCTCCGAAGCTTCAGGCTGCTTTTCAAAATGCCAAGCAAGCTAAAATGTTGTTGGCAGGTATAAGATGTTCAGTTTCCTTGATTTTCCGACTATTTTCAGCCGTTCTTGGTGTGGTGTTGCAGGGATTCTCCGAGTCTTGGCCAGTCTTCTACTAGAGGAAATTGCTGAGGGGCTTAAAGAAATAGCAAAAAGTCGTCTGTGTGTATCAAAAAAGGTCCGGCTTCCTCTTCCTGCATTGCGGACATGTTATTCATGCTGGGGACTTCTACATTTTTAATGGCCTTCTTTTCCTTTTTTTTTTTTTTTTTTTCTGTTGGCTTTTTGACTTGCCAGCGTGTTCCCCCCCCCTCCTCCTTACAGTTCAGCGATTATCATTTCCTGTCTGCCTTCCTAAATGAAAAGGCACTATTCACAATCTCATTCCAGAATCCTGCATTAGCATTTACAGCTAGCAATGACATTCAGAGGGAGTTCTTTTCACAGCTCATACCTATGCCTGTAAACTTTGAAATGCAGCTTTTCCAACACTTCCATGCTTTTCATGGGGTGAGGAAGGGGGTTCAAGACAGTATAGCGTTGTTCTATAGCTAGTATTACAGTTTGCTCTATAGATACTCTACTACAGCACTTCATATCCATCAGATTGCTTAGAGAGCTAGCCATGTGCTCCTCAACGACCAGTCTTGGTTGAATCTACTGCAGTGAGATGTGGTTGCTTGTTGTGAATTGTTACTTATGCCTAGTACACATGATAAGAATATTAGACTAATGATTGTCCCCTTTTTTTTTTTTTTTTTTTTTTTTTTTTTTTTTTTTTTTACATGCTAGTCTCCTACCGAAAATAGATTACTAGATTACTAAAGTTATGAAAGTTCTTGTATGACGAAATACAACTTCAGAAGTCATGTATTCTGTCGTTTGCAAGCATTGCGTGGTCTTGGTAACGCAATTTTTTTTTTTGTACAAATACTATACTAATTGCACAATAAGAAACTTTTTCTCTTTGTCCCTTTGAAAAATTTTGGATGATTGGCTCTCGAAAGCTGTGCACTAATGATCAAATGATCGCATGGTCACTTCAAAAGTGGTATTTTTTTGTCCGATTTTCTCATCATGTGTGCTAGACATTAGTTCTGTTATTTTGAGCATTCAAAAAATGTTTGTGTTCTTTAAAAAGGAACATTTTAATGAGGTTTAAATTTGGAACAGTGTGTTTATTTTGTTATCTGAATGTATCCAGTTTGTTTAGCAGTTTTGATTTGTGACAAGGTTTAATACAGAATTTTATATGTCGACTTATTTATTATTCTACTACACCCTATTTACACCTAATAGATTTAAATTGTGTTTCCCAAAGCACTTCAGCACTCAACATCAAGATACCCATTATATTTAGTTGTGCCCTTCCCACCTGAGTGTGGATTATAGCTTGTTGATTGAAGCTCAAAGTACGTGAGCATCTTTTGGCCAGAGTTGCATTCTTTTGGACCCTCGAGATCAGTGTTTCTCAACTCCAGTCCTCAAGGCGCCCCAACAGGTCATGTTTTCAGGATTTTCCTCAGATGAAACGGCTGTGGTAATTACTAAGGCAGTGAAACTGATCAAATCACCTGTGCAAAATAATGGGAAGCCTGAAAACATGACCTGTTGGGGCGCCTTGAGGACTGGAGTTGAGAAACACTGCTCTAGACCAGGGGTCTCAAACTGGCGGCCCTCCAGCTGTTGCGAAACTACAAGTCCTGTTATTCCTCTGTCTGTGGGAGTCATGCTTGTAACGGTCAGCCTTGCAATGTCTCGTGGGACTTGTAGTTTCGCAACAGCTGGAGGGCCCCTAGTATGTGACCCCCTGCTCTAGACCTCCATGGCAGTGCCTGAAAATGTATTTTTGTTTGATTTCTAGCCTCTCCTAGTAACCAGCATTCCATTGGCTAAAACTAAAATGCTCCGACCTGAAAATGCCCAAAGAACATGTGTACAGGCTCCAAAATCACCTGAAAACGCTTAAGTGTGAATGGGAGCTAAGGAACAATGGGTGTGCTGTATATTATAAGTTGCAGAATTGAATAGTTAAAATCTTAGACCAGGGTTCCATAGAATACTAGGGTTCCCCCAGAGGTTGCTAGGGGTTCCTTGAGCAATTTCTGCCTCTTGGGGTTCCCACTGACACCCTTGATCTTTTGGTAATTCTTTCCAACGTCTACAAGTATAAGGAGCATTCTTCCCCCTGACCACCACACTAATGTATCATGAGTTATAGATGTAGTCATTTTTAGCAGGGGTTCCCTGAGACTGGAGAGTTATTTCAAGGGTTCCTCGGAGTTGAGAAAGGCTGTGCAAACTGCTAAAGGTACGGAATGAATTGTGGATTGAAGCACATAGACATATTGTCCCAATGTCTTGGCATGTAGCAAGTTGGGGAATGCAAACCCTTAAGGGTGGTCCATTGTTACAGAACAAGAATTAATTGTGTTCAGAATTCAGTGTCGTAAAATATTTTGTTGTCCTTTTTTTTTTTTTTCCAAAATGGCAGCACTTTTGGTTTGTGTCAGCCAGTGTGATCTGAAACATGTGTACATAGTACAAATGCAAGTTTTAACCCCTCTATGTGCCGCCCTTTCTTTGACTGTGTAATAACTTTGTGGCGGTGAGGTGCTAAAGAAATCTGATCACCTTTTTACCAATGTGTAATTTTATTGCATTGATTTGACTTCTAGCAAAAAAAAAGTGCAATGCTATGGCAAAAAAAAGACGTGCAATGCCATGGCAAAAAAAAAATCAGAAAAAGCTTTTATTCCCAATAGTTTTCAACAGAACATTTATTGAGTTGGCTGATAATATATGAGCTTTTAGCCTCGTAATCTTCAAAGCTGAATAGGTTCCACTTTTTTCTGTGGAAATTCCAGACAGCCATGTGGGCGCGTTTTTATATCTGCATGCGGTTCTCCTTCAAGGAATGAACCTTTGAAGAGAAGCATGGGGTGCACTTTGCCCTTCACTCCAGTGCTGATTATGCAAGTCTCAGCGGCCTGTGAGAGCAGAAAGATTAAACGCTTGCAATATGGTCCGAGGTAGCTGCTTGCCTGTAAATTGCACAGGATTAAGAGGGGTTATTGTTTAATTCCTGTAAGCAGAGGATTAATTGTTCTCTTGTCTCCTGACAGTATAATGAATGCTTTTTCTTTATGGGGCTTTGGTTTTGTTTCGTTTGGATGCCTAAGTTATTAAATGGGTTATAGGACAAAGGATGCAAGTCATTTGGAAATATCTTTTCGAGCAACTGGCGATTCGGAATTTTTAATAACGCGGCCAGGTTTGGTGCAGGTTTAGTTACGTTCCTTTTTGGCCTGTGGTAAGCTGAATGGACTTTTCTGAGTGTCTACGTGTCGTAGGGCTTATATGGTTTCCAGGTGTTTTATTTTTATAAAAGTAGATCTAAACCTTAACTGAATGGCATTTAGCTTGCTAAAGCTCTGTGTAGGGCTGAAACAACTAATCGATTAATCGATAACTAATCGATTATGAAAAAAAGTTGTCAACTATTTTCATAATTGATTAATCGGCCAGCTGATTAGTTGGCCTGCATACAGAATGCATTATTTGTTTACATATCAGGAAATACAGCTCAGTACACCATCCATACAGGTCAGTAATGGCCTGAGCACATGTGAATGTGTGAGGAGCAATGCATCATGGGACATGTAGTCCTGGGCAAGAAGTGAGTGGTTCTAAAGCCAGAAGTTTTATTTACCTTGCTATAGGGGCGCACTATACTACACTTTTGCAGCTTGCTATTGGGGCACTCTGAAGGCAGGAGGAGCCAGAAGCGTCGGTGGGGGACCCCAGAATAGGAGAATCAGGGATGCTCTGTGCAAAACCATTACACAGAGCAGGTAAGTATACCATGTTTGTTTTTAAAAAAAAAATGACTTTAAAGACTGTGCAGGGAAGATCAGCATCTGAACCCAGAGAAGGTGGAGGCTGATAGACTGGAGGTAATAGAAGGCATTACTATTACATTTAAAGTAAACTTTTACATGGAGGCAAGCCACATTACGTGGGAGCAGGGCACATTTCAAGGAGGCAGGGTACATTACGTGGTAGCAGGGCACATTTCAAGGAGGCAGGGTACATTACGTGGGAGCAGGGCACATTTCAAGGAGGCAGGGTACATTACGTGGGAGCAGGGCACATTTCAAGGAGGCAGGGTACATTACGTGGGAGCAGGGCACATTTCAAGGAGGCAGGGTACATTGCGTGGGAGCAGGGCACATTTCAAGGAGGCAGGGTACATTACGTGGGAGCAGGGCACATTTCAAGGAGGCAGGGTACATTACGTGGGAGCAGGGCACATTTCAAGGAGGCAGGGTACATTACATGGGAGCAGGGCACTTTTTAAGGAGGCAGGGTACATTACATGGGAGCAGGGCACATTTCAAGGAGGCAGGGTACATTACGTGGGAGCAGGGCACATTTCAAGGAGGCAGGGTACATTACGTGGAAGCAGGGCACATTTCAAGGAGGCAGGGTACATTACATGGGAGCAGGGCACTTTTTAAGGAGGCAGGGTACATTACGTGGGAGCAGGGCACATTTCAAGGAGGCAGGGTACATTACGTGGAAGCAGGGCACATTACATGTGCTCCAGTGTGAATGGGGTCTAAATAAAAAATGTTGAGTCTGATGATATTTACCAGATTCAACCTCCAATAGTATATACAGTATATCTCCTCTAATAATATATACAGTATATCTCTTCTGTCTGTTATTCTCATAGTGGATTAGAGATTCTGCTCCCTAATCATATAGTTGATTATTTATTTATATTTACCACTGCATATAGATTTTGAAGAATAAATTGCCTTTTTTTAAACTTTACATATTAAATTATACACCACACTTTTTTTTTAAGGTTATTAATCGATTAATCAAAACAATAATCGGCCAACTAATCGAGCCCTAGCTCTGTGGATCATAAGCAGTTCCTTTTTTTTTTTTTTTTTAATAAAACCCTTTTAGCTTTTTTTTTTCTCCTTTTATACTTTTGTTATATCTCAGTGCTTCTAATTTACTTGCACTTCCTGTCTTTATGAACTCCATGACTGCAATTTACATCAGTTTGTAATCTCTATTGGGAAAGTGTGGCAGGATGACAACACTGATAACAATTGTGGATGTAAACAGAGCGTTGTCATTTTATAACAGGAAGTGCGATCAAGGAACTTTTTCCTTTTTTCTAAAAAAAAAAGATTGAAAACAACTTTAAAAGAGATGTGTGGATTATTGTTTTAAAGAATCCTACTTTATCTAGGTGGATGCAGTAATAGCTCTGATGAATTGGGGGGGCAGGAGCAGCTGGCTCAGGCTCTCAGCGTCTCTGTGATGCCAACCGACTTCAGCCCGCTGTCTGCTGAAAGCGGGTCACAGGACGAACAGCACTCCTTTCTTCCACAAGAAAAGTACAGCCAAATGCCTTTTACCTGCGATTCTCCTTTAACTGTGCCTGGGTGCGGTTTATAAACTTAGGCCGGCCATGCACGGTTCGAATCTGGACCAGTTTAGCAGGAAACTGACAATATTCGAACCGTGTTTGGGCAGGCTTAATGTACCATGTTGATCGAACAACTTGGGTACTACCAGCATGTCAGGTTTTACCTGCTATAGCCACTAGCAATAATCCATGGTCTTCTAGCGGGAACGGCTTCTCCTGCCCCTCCACCGGGAGAAGACAATGGCCCGGCAGAAGAGATTCCTGCATCAACACTGTGTTATTGGGGGGAACCAAGCACATTTCTTTCCTGCAACCACAGGAATTTGCTCTATGTATGGTCCACCTTAGTTTAGCTTGTGTAGTGTGCAGTCTGAATCAGGACCGCTTGGATGAGGTTTATCCGGGACATGGTACACTATGGTGTGGACCAAGCACAGAACTTTCTCATAGATAGCTGAGAACTCGTGGATCGCTCAGCAGGGATCGCTGTGGTATGGCTGGCAGAGGTGATGATGTAAGGATGCCCAGGGATGCTACCTTAGAGCACAGTGTGAGCGGGCACCAGCAGTTATGAAGGCACATCCCCCAAGTGTCCTGAGGGTTCCAGGACTTCACCTGTAGTGGAGAGAAGCTCCTCGCTGGGTTCCAAGACCTGGGATGGGGTGACGGGTTGCGGCTTGATTTTCTCAGGGATATATCCGGTGGGAAGAAAGATTCTATCTGTACTGGAGAATCATCGGCCTGTTGTATTAAACCCAAAACAAACATTCATTATAATATTATTTAGGATTTATATATTTCTATATAGGGCCAACAGTTTGCACAGCACTTTACAACATGAGGGCAGACAGTACAATTACAATACAATCCAATACAGGAGGAATCGGAGGGTCCTGCTCATTTAGAGCTTATTGCAGCTTACCATTTCTTAGATGTGATGGCTGCATTCGTTTTCTTCTTTTTTAGGCTTTTTCCTTTATTTTCACCTTGATATCTGCCCAGAAATTCTGTTTTTCAAAAGAACAAGTGGTCCTGCAGATGTTATCAGTTACAGGGATGAGACAAACCATTTACCACTGACAGGGGTGCTTACAATGATCAGCTGTTTTTTCTGTAAAAGCTTCATGCTCAAAGGAAAAACTGGTTTAACTGCTTATAAAGGTTGAGCATGAGTTTAGCTTCAGTTTGTTTTTGTATATAAATCTGCTGGTATATCTAACACCTCCCAATCACTCATAGCAACCAGTTGGTCAAACGAAAAGTTTTGCAGGACACTGGTGCATAAAATAATGAAGGCTGCCATTGCCCAGCTCTCCATGGAAAAGGTTTCCTTAACTGCATGCTGATCTAGTGGCCTCAAAGCTTTGAGGACCCATAGCACTCAAATGCAATGTAGAGTATTGGAGTCCTGCAGTGCACTACGGCACCGCATGTTTTGGGGTGCTGCATTATAAGAAAGAAAGGTTGTGCACTTTATTTTCTCGCTGTTGTCGTGCTTTGGCAGCGCATTCATAATGAAGGCACATTAAAGCAGAACTTCATTCTCCCAACATTGATTATTTTTAAAACTTATGATGCTAGCATTAGTAGATAGATAGGAAAGTATATCATATTTACTTATGTTACATTTTTTTTTCCTCATTTCTTCAGTTACTTCCTGGTTTTATGCCTATGCAAATTATGTCCTACATCCCACGAGTCTTCGGGAGGGGGGGAGGGGTTTTCTCAGCTAAGCGCACACTCTCCTGCATGCATGCCTGAGCTAATGACAGATGGATTCCAGGAAGTAAATGCTACATGAATCATTTGCCCCTTACTCAAGATGGCCATGGCCAGAAATGCTAGGGGAAGCTTTTTAAAGTGATTTCTAATAAAAATAGGATAGGAGAGTTTGCTTTGAGTATTAGAAATTAAATAGTGTTTTTGGTTTGTGGTGCTCAAATTGCAGTGGAGATCGGCTTTAAAGTGTTAGTAAACCCACAACAGTAAAATCTGTCTGTATAGGCAGTAAAGCATGCTTGTTATACTCACTGTGGAACTTAAGGGGTTAATCCTCATGTGTAAAAAGGCTGTTTGATCCTGTATGCACAGATCCTCCTCTGCTCCTTCCACTGACTCCAGAACAGGTCTGATAAGACAGAGCTACTGGAGTCAGGCTGCACATGCTCAGTTTGGTGTGTATTGCTAGAGTGTTTTTTTTTTTTTTCTTGGGAGGATGCATCTGATCAGCACAAGGCCAATCGGCACTGTCCAGACAAAGGGTCAGGGGTCCTTAATCATGATAGGACAGCTCGGTGCAGTATGAAAACTGCTCCTACAAGCTTTAACCATAAACTGATAGAAGTCAGGGGACTGCTATATACTGCTGATGAGAAAAGGTATTTAGCAGTTTATATTTACTAATACTAGTGCCTTTCCATGTTCTGTGTACTGTGGGAGACCAGATATAGTGAATGCAGGGTCCTGGGTTTAGTAACACTTTAAAGCACACATACACTAACACACTGCAAAGGATCATTAGCTCCATTTCCACTTGTGCGACTTTGAGTGCAGCTTTGATCTGACTTTACACACTTTGGATCAAAGTCGCATCAAGATAATGTAGGCACCTTTTTAAAGTTTGTGCAACTTTAAGTCGCATAGATTGGAATGGATGCCATTGAAATCAATAGACTGACTTGTCATGCGACTTTGTGTCTAGTCACATGACAAGTCGCACTAGTGGAAACAGTCTTTTTGTAAATGGACCTGGAATAGGTGTGCAGATTTCACTGTCTGACTTTTCTTGCTCCACAATTGTTTCAGGCCTGTGACTCGAGGTGTGTTGTATTCGGGACCCCGTACTTTTTGCTAGCTTATGATTGCATAGTCAACGTTAACCAAGCTTCACCTTGTACATTCACATTGCTAAGTGA
>JBBDGP010001740.1:70000-75000 GCA_037952835.1 Lithobates septentrionalis
TAGAATTACCCCTTTATGGATGGCTAAAAAGATCACTGGTGTCAATGGAAACCAATCTGAGAGGCAAACATTTCTCATTTCTCAAGGAGCCCCTAGCAACCTCTGGAGGAACCCTGGTCTACAGTAAGGCTTGCAACAATCCCTGCCATGTATACCGTTGTCCCCTCCTATAAAATCAGTTGGTTTAGGAAAGCCTGTAGCGCAGCCCAGTAGACTAATAATTTAGCATGGTTAGAAGCTCCTGCACTAGATGTTTTTCGGTAATGAAATGTTCTAGTTTACATTGGAGACTTAACATGTTTTCTTTTACAGGTCTGGAATCCCCAGCACTGTACAGAACCCCGAGTGCCAGCAGTGTGCCAGAGCTCCGCCAAATCATTGAATGTGGTAAGTTCCTTACCTAGTAAGTAGGTCCTTACATTCACAAAAAAATTACCAACATTAATGCCAGGGTCTAAATATATTGATAACCAGTTCCGGACCGTCCACCGCATATATATTGTACCTGTACGTGATTTTGTGCACGAGATCCGGGGGGGGGGGGGGGGGGGGGCATGCCGCTGAAGTGCCGCTCCCACTGTGATTGGTCACAGCGGGAGCCAATCAGCGGGTCCGGCGGCCGCCGATTGTTAGAAAGAACAGCGGTCTGCCTATGTAAACAGGGCAGACTGCTATTCTTTCAGAGTGTAAAATAGGGATCTTGTGTTTTCAGCTAAGCTGAAACAACAGATCTCTCTTTTCCGCAAGTGCATCTGTCCCCCACACAGTTAGGAGCATACGTAACCCTTTGATTGCCCCTGGTGTTAACCCCTTCCCTGCCAGTGTAATTTTTACAGTGACAGTGCTTTTTTTTTTTTTTTTTTAAAAAGCACCGATCACTGTATTGGTTTTACTTGTCCGCCATTACTACTAAGAACAATTTAAAAAGTGCATAAATCTTTCAGTTTGTAGATGATATAACTTTTGCGCAAATCAATCCATATGCGCTTATTGGGATATTTTTTTTTTTTTTTACCAAAAATATGTAGCAGAATACATATTGGCCTAAATTCATAGAAATCTGTTTTTTTTTTTTTTTTTTTTAATTATTGGGAATGTTTTTTTTTTATTTTTTTTATTTTCAGAATCACTTTTTTTTTGACCCGGGGGGGCTTCTTTCAGAGCTGAAGTGGTTAAAGTGGTAGAAAAGTCACGATGTTGATTTTTACCTATAGGTAAGCCTATAATGAGGCTTTCCTATAGATACAGAAAATATCTCCTCCTCCTGTAGCAGCCGGCGGTGACGTCGCTCACGCACTGGGCTCTGAAGTGACTGCGCTGTCCATTCAGAACTCTGTGCCGCAACCGTGACTCGCGCGCTGGAGTGACGTCACCTTGGCTGAAGTCCGCAAACCCGGAAGGAAGGCCTGGTGATGATGGAAGAGCCCCTATAGTTGGGCTGTGTTGCCATTTAAAATGTAGAGCACTTACATGCCTCCAAACTTTGGTTAAATCATAACTATACTACCACCTCCTCCAGTAATGCCAAGTCCACCAGCTCCCCTACTGGCACCAACATCTTCCCCTGGTTGTCTTCTGGGTTCTGGATCTTCAGCCATCTTGATTGGTTGCCAGGATCACAAACCTCTTGCGTTGGGAGTTCCTCTATCTCCGCTCTTCCTGCAATTCTCCACCAAGCTCCTCATGTAATGTACATTGTCTATAAGAAGGCGAACAGGGCGGGTAAGAGTCCTTTATTGCACAAGACATTGTAGGTCCTTCTGCAATAAAAAGCCTGCCTGATCGCCCTTCAAATACTAATGGGTATAAAGGAGAACTTTACTATTCCTGCTTACTGCTTTTTAAAATGACAAATGTAATAATTTGGAGGTTGGATGAAATGTGTATTGTAATAGAACACATATAGTAGCCAAGTAGTACAATTTATTCAGAGATTAGCTCAGGAATCCTCTGACCTGAACTTTTTTTTCTACTTCAATGAGTTTCCGGCCAGGTCATTCCCTGCCTACACCATTTCTAAGCTATGGGGGTTACTTTTTTTGGGGTAGTGTAGGATTCATGTGAGGGGGGCCTATTCAGCGATTAAAGATGTGTTTCATGGCAGCAGCTATTTAGCTCTTTATGTGTTAGAAATGCTGTGTAAATGTGCGCAGCACCTGTATTCGTTTTAGCTTTTCTGATGCATAATAGTTGCCGGGCCCAGCTGTCCTTCCTGGAAATGCTCTCTTTTTTTTCAAGAATTGTGCACAGTGACATTGCTGCCAGTAGATGGCGATGCAGACCATCCTATAATCCCTTTCACTTCAGTGTCATCGGCTCTCTGAACTGGATTGTAAGAAATCTGCACTTTGAGGGCTTTAGCCTAGGTTCACATTGGAGCGATTTTTCATGTGATTTGAGAAATCAAATCGCATTACAAGTCACAGCCTATTGGAGGCAATGACACTGTTCCAATCGGTGTAACACAGATTTTGCGGCACCGCACCAGTTAGCAAAAGTAGTTCCTGCACTACTTTTGACGATATTTCAGGTGCGACTTCAATAGACATCTGTACATGAAGCCACCCAGATGTCTATCAATTAGCACCTGAAATCACGCTGACCTTACTACTTCAAGTGAAGTGGGTGCGATTTTCAAAGTAGCATCAATGTGTACCAGGGCTTAAAGCTTTTGATTTGAATGTTTGCATGCAATCAGATGATCTAAAGTTTACCTAAATCAACAAATATGAGCTAGGAACATTTTGTTTCCAAACATTTTATTATTTTAGATATTTTTTGAACTCCAGACAAAAGCTTACTTACTCCATGCAAGACTAAAGTAAGAAATGTTTTGGAGTATGTAAGCGTTACTTTTTTTTTTTTACGTTTTTTCCCCTTTTTTAGTTTTTAGCTGCAAGGTTGGTACTGTAGGCTTTATCTATGTTTTGTGAATGTCTTTCGGTGAAGTTGCCAGCCAGCTTTCCCCACCCTGAATACAGTCTGTTGTGTCTGTCTATACATAATATTTACAGGCAAAACACAGACTTGTTAAAATCAGCTTTTCTAACCCTCCTGCTTTGCATTTTTGCAACAAGTTTCAGTTGTACAATCTGTTACTTTTGCATAGGCTTTTAAGCTAAAACTGGCGTCTAGTGAAAGCAACAGAGCACAAGTCCGAGTGAATGCGGAGCTGTTAGGGAATGTATTAATGTGTGTGTTGATACAGCCAGCAGATTGGACGCTAAAGATTAAATTCTGCGTTTTGAAGCTTGATATCACCAGTCTTTTTTTAAAATTTATGTTACAGATTCAGCTGCAGCCGATTTTGAGCATCTCGACTTGCCTACTCTGGGTGACGCTTTGAAGAGGTTTCTATTGGATCTCCCAAACCCAGTCATTCCAGCAGCTACTTACAATGAGATGCTTTCCGCTGTAAGAGGTAAGGAACAAGGGGATTCTTATCTGGTCTGTATTGATAAAATATTCATTGATGGTTTGAAGAGTGGGATTTTACCTTGAACTGGTGCTTAAAGTGGTTTCTAAAGCCTAAACATTTTTTACCTTAATGCATTCCTTGCATTAAAGTGATATTAAAGTCTCACTTTTTTTTTGTTTTAAAAATAACAAACAAGTTATACTTGCCTGCTCTGTGTAATGGTTTTGCACAGAGCAGCCCAGATCCCCCTCTTCTCGGGTCCCTCGCTGGTGCTCCTGGACCCTCCCTCCTGCCCCCACAGCAAGCAGCTTGCTATGGGGGCACCCGAGTGGAGTCGCTGCTTTGTGTGTCAATTTAGACACAGAGCTGCCGCTCGGCCCCACCCCCTCAAGATGAAAGTCGATTGGCTATTGTGTGTTAATGCATGTTCCACTAACTTAAGGGATAAGAATGCATGGTCTACGTATGGCATAGTTGCATTGCTTATTTTCCTTCGTCTTGTTTTGGATCTTTCTGGATAGCAGATTTCCATGCTTGTATCAGCGGGAAGGTTCACACGCACTTTACTTTTTGCTCTTTAGAGGAGTTTTATGTGTAATATTTAACAATATGAAGGTCCTCCTGTCTGTGCAGTGCAAGGTAATTGTTAACCTTTTTATCTGTGTTGGCAAATGCTCGCTCTTCGGGGAGTACACGGTGTTCCCAGGTTGAGCAGCTTCTGCAGGAATCGGCATCTGCTGCTCTGTGGAAGGCTTATCTTTTCACAAAGTCCATACAGAGCAAATGTAGGGCGTCGCAGCATTAAACCACAAGCCGAAAGTTCAGTCACATGCTGCAGAAACAGGATATCGATCTGATAACCTTCAAATAAGTACAAGACCTGGAGGTACTGTTCCATAGCCAATGACCTGCAGGGGCTGGAACAATCACACCTCCTAGATTGTGTGGTCTGATCCACATGTAGATGCAGGTTCTCCTGTCCGTCAGTTCAGGATCTACAGGATTGTGATTCTCTTCAATGTATACAGTGTCCACATTGGAATATTCATTTATTCTTCATATTCTGTCTGCAGACTCCTTAAACTCTGACGACTATGCACAACTGCTAAGGAAAATTATCCAGTCCCCAAACGTTCCTAATCAGTACTGGCTCACTCTTCAGTACCTGCTGAGACATTTCTTTCAGCTCTGTCAAAACTCCAACAGGAACCTGCTCAATGCAAAGTTGCTGGCAGAAATCTTCAGCCCACTTCTCTTCAGAAACCAGATACTAAGGTGAGCAAATGCCTTTGGTCTATTGGAGCAGGGGGAGAGGGGGGCGGGGGTGCTTGCACCAAGGGGCTACATTCCACAGCAAAGTATGTCATTACTAGGCATTCTGAAATTTGTGGTTCCTCAGTAGCAGCTATAAATCTGTCCATTTATTCATATATTTTTATTTAACCTTTCATAAAAATACACATTTTCCTTGGGCAGCTACAGTAATACATTGATGTAGTTGTATGTGTTTTGTGTTGTAGGAAAAAAAAAAAAGTTAATAAAGGCAGTAAATGGAGTTTAGAAAGTGTTGGGGTGCATGCAA